>NW_023611517.1:0-86251 GCF_013339725.1 Rhipicephalus microplus | reverse complement strand
TATCTGCACAACACAGCAAGGCCTCTTCATGCACCAAACTTACCTCTTCGGCCACCATACTATAGACATGAGCGCACAGCCGTACCACGTGTCACTTAGACCTTAAAATTTTCGCTGGATGGCGGTGCTTCGATATGATGAAAATATTATGAAAGCAAGCAGATGGCGGTACTTGGAGTGTTCACTAGATTTACGAACGGATGGACAGATGCATGCACGCACGAACGGACGGATGCACGGACGGAAGGAGGGACACATGGAAGTACGGATGGACGTATGGAAGGACGAACGCCGAGACGGACGCACGGACGGATGCACGGACAGATGGACGGGTGCACAAACAGACGAACGCACGGACGGATGGATCAACGGAGGCACGGACGAACTGACGGGCACTTCGTCCTACTCTTCGTCATGCACTCCGTAGATATGCTGTGATTTTTAAGCAGCAAATAAGCTTGGACAACTGCTCACAGCTCTCCCATAGTACATTATGTAGTACTTTGAGTCGTCTACTATCTCTTCGAGACACTTTATAAGCAAATCCACTTAACTTGAAAAAAAGCAGAACACTTTTTAGGGGCGAAGCTCCTTAGTTTGCGGGTCCTGCGTCTTCGATGTGTGTAGTAGTAGTATGTAGCCACCTCTCATTCAGCCCTTAAATTTTCTGCTGGCGGGGGGTACTTGTATATGATAAATATATGACGAAAAGATGTAATATGGTGGTGCTTGGAGTGTTGAATAAGTGGAATTATGGACAAACCGATAGACAGACAGACGGACGCTTGGACGGACAGACAGCCAGACAGACAACGCATGGACGAACAGATGGACTGACAGACAGAGACGGACGAACGAACAGAAAGACAGGTAGACAGAGAAACAAATGGACTGACGGATGGACAGACAGACAAGCAGACAGACAGACGTCACCAGCGGACACACGATTCACAGTTAACTGATAAAATCCTCCAAAGCTTCGCCCCACTCTTAATCAATCACTCCGTATATATGCTGTGATTTTTTCTTGGCAACTGATATTGTGGCCGGAGGTGCTCCATCAACATTTTCGTCTATTTTTCGGTGTACTCTAATTACATAAATATATATTACGGGTAAAACTTATCCCGTGAACTATCATAGGTAAATATTGGTTTGGCTGTTGCAGATAAGAACATTTTATTTCAGCTCCAATAGGCTCCTACAAAGCATAATCGGCCGTGAAGGACTATATCACAGTAATAACTAACAAAATCACTGCCATCTTTGTGGTCCCGTGGTTTACCGTCTTTTTCTTCATGATTTCAAAGGCGATGAGAAGACTTCCATACAGACTGGCCTCTTTCAAGCAAAAGGAGCAACAATCTGCTAACGGCAGCAATTTGTTGTTCTTGGAAATGTATTGAAGGCCTTCGGGAAGAGATGCAGCTCTTCTTCCTGACTTGTTTTATGCCTAACTGTTACTGATTACTTCTACAAATGTATATCGGTGCCCAATTGTTTAGGTTTTCTTCTTTTTCAAATATACCGTCTTAGAATGAAAGGGGCTACATTTTCGCAAACCCCGAAAAAAAAGACTAAGAGGCAATGCGATGTAGGCCAGTCGGCCTGAAATGTCTGTTTTTTTTATGAGTTTTTCTTCAAGATGATGCCCTTTGGTATTTCTAGCTTGCCTAAGAAAACATGTTGTGGAACGAAAAAAGGGGAATACCAAAGGCGCTCTCGTCAATTGTAAACGAGAGTATGTCGATAACCTTGAAGTACCGTGTTATTGTCTCTTTCATGAGCTCAGTCTTGACAAGCGAAAATGGTAGGCCGAGTGGTCCAGATAGGAAGGAAATATGCGGCATGTGGTATGCGGTGTTCAAAATGTGTCTGTTGTACACGGTACTGTGCCTGAAAGCTCGGCAAGCTACTTCTCAAACAAGAAAAATTTAGAATGGGACTTCCGTAAGTAAGGATTGCGGCATTGGAGGCAATCACCAGTGCATTCTCCCACCTCGAACATTTTCTGGGAAGCTATGCGATTTGAAGCTAAAATGTTGTCAACAGTCCTATGCATTGCTCGAACTGTAAAACTGTAAGATATTTGGGCTTAAAAAAATGTACGTCACAGTCAAGTCCAATTCTCAATTCAACACAACATTCGCTTCCTATTTTTACGTTTACGAGCATGGAAAAAGGTGCACCTTGAAGAACACCAGATGGTCAACATTTGCGGAATCTTCCACTACGCCATCTCTTGCAATCATGTGGGGGTTTTGGGACGTTAAACCCCAAGAAATAATATCGTTATGAGCATGAAAAACATGTTTCGGTAACCTGGATATAAATCAACACGTGATATGACCTGGAGGCAACATGTACAAGTGAAGTTTCACACATTGAGTCACGGAGATAATTTACCACAAAAAGCTGGTTATACAAGTGCACTGTACGTCGTTAAAAAGAAAGCACCAATAGATTGCGAATGTGTACATTCTGAGTTTTTTTTTTTACACGGAGCTTCTGTCAATGCCAACCACGGCATACAACTGCAAGAACCAGTTAGGTAGTGAAAAAACAGGCTTCACGTTTATCTCACAGACCAACACAGTATGGCAAGACTACTGCCCAAGGAATAACTTTTCGCTGAAAAGAAGAGCTTCTCCGAAAGTACAGACAGAAGCTCAGTGTGCAACAGCTCTGAGATTGGTTAGATCATGATGGCGCGACCGCATTAAAGCTGTTGTGCCGAAAACAGAAAGCGAAGGCAACAGTGAGGAGGTACGCAAAGCAGCCTCGACAACAACGCGTAGAAGACACGAAGCTATGTACTGTGAGGCCATCCACTCTGAGGCCAACGAAATCCGCTTACACGGTTCCCAGAAATACTTACATTGGAACAATAAATTGGCACAAGCTAATTTGTTTTCTGAAAGGGTAAGTTCTGGCATGTGGCTGATTGTGCTGCTCTCAATTTTTATAGGCGATAGCGAGGGGAAGCACCCCCCCCCCACACCCTCAGACACCACATGAAGTCTCAAGGGTACACGCAGAAAAGAGGCCGGTAGCTCACTTTTATAGGCACGCGACTACAGCTTGCGTGGTGAGCTGAAGGAAGGAGCGCGCCGATAAAGAGCTATTGTGTTTATTAGGGGCAGGTCGACTGGTCTTGATCAAAAATTGCAAAGCTGCTGCATCAATCGCGGGGTTAGTTATTGATTGTATCCCCGTGCTAAGAAGTACGTATGACGGGAAGTGTCCAGAGTAAGCACCCACACATCAATGAAGAAAAGTCTGTTCTATAGTATTGACTTATATTGAAATGTGCAGTAGGAAGTGCAGTGCCTGTAACCGACAGCGCATGGGCACTGAATCAAAAAGAATGCCTCCCTGGAAACGCTGTTGTCCTAGTGCAGCGAAAGAGGCCGACTCAGTGCAACCTGATGAAACAAAAAAAAGGGAATGCAAGGCCGATTGCAGAGATTGCACAACACGTCACAGTGGTTGCACCACGTCACAGTGGTACCAAGTGTAGCCACAAAATACAGCCTGCGGAAGGCACATCTGTTGGGGAGGCGCAAAGTCGAAATTATGTGTGTACGGCATTTATAATGTCTACAAGAATGGTAAGCCAAATGGTGTCACAACTAGTATAGAGGTTGTATAAAATACCCTAAAGTACGTGACTGATCGAATTTGGAAAATAGATTTGTGTTGGCGGGGCTGATGTGTTGGGCTATGTCATACAGTCAAGTCACAACCCAAATTTTTTACTAGGCACACAATTTTCAGGTGCAGTACAAAACACCTGAACACGGATTGCCTGCAAATCACTTTTAACTTGTGCGAGACGCCGTGCACATAAGGTAGTATGACATGCCGGCTCTTTTTGATGCTGCTGCACTTTTCTGGATTGTCCGCTCTCTGTAAAATAGCTAGAACGTTGCTTTATCCCAAATAGAACACGATTATCTGCTTGGCTGGGCTTTAGAGTAATCGAGGACCCGTAACACGTGTTTTGATGCAGACATGTTGATGAGGCTTCTTGTTTTGTATCGTCCTCTTCGACACAATTATTTTGCCACTCTTTCAAATAAAGTTAGTTGAAAGTCAGAGCTCTTTCAGTTTACTCGGTATTTCTGTCCTATGTTCGCGCGCTGAAAAACCTTACCAGTATCACTTTACATAAATTAACCCAAGGTGTCCCTCTAGCGGATGGGACACACAACGTGCATACAAGGTGCGTTCGACCAGAAAAAAAATAACGCTGCAAGGCCTGAAGATCAGAAAGCTAACAAAAAAACCGGAGACTTTTGGAAGCTAGGCACTGCACCTAAAATCAGGGCGCACTCAAAAAGAAACGCAAAGGCGTCCCGCACTGAGGATGTCACCTGTACTCTCACCCCCGTGCTTTAGCACTAACAAAACTACTGGGCGTAAGAAAACAACACTTTCACAGCGAAACGTAGCTCCCTATAGAAGTGCGTTAAAATAAAAAAAATGCCTAAAATTAGCGTTTATTTGGTGTGTGCTACGCGACATCGATACGTGACATGTTTTTTTTTAATTTATTTTGGACGAATTCAGTCATTTGTGTCACTTACCATCGGTAACTGGAGTTACAAATTAACCTCACCGCACCCATGAAGAAGTGACCACGACCTTCGATCCGAATTTTCTCTAGCTGCCCACATACAGCGCTGGTAGCAGTAAGTGGTGAAGTCAGCCATCGATCTGTTTCAGCATTCTCCAAGGATTAAGCATTCGGTATGTTTTGTAGTTATTAGTGAGATATGCTGCTTGCTTAGCTGCTCCAAGCCTAACGCGCCAAAGAGGTACTGCTCGGGCTGCATCGCCCACGGAAGGCATCGCCAGACCGAAAACGCTGCATATGCAAATGTCGGACATGCAACCTCGTGCAGCGTTCAGTGTGAGTCGGACTCTCCTTCGGTGGAAACAAGAAAATCAAAGCATATCCATAGAGTAAATGACGTTGAGTGGGGCGAGCATTTGGACGTTTTATCGGTAAACCGTGGATCGTCTGTACGTCCGTCTGTCGGCTGCCGCGTCTGTCCGTCCAATCGGCTGTCCATCCATTCGTTCATTCGCTTATCCACCTGTCTGTCGGCCTGCCTGCCTGTCTGTCTGCCTGCCGGCCTGCCTGCCTGTCTGTCTGCCTGCCGGCCTGCCTGCCTGTCTGTCTGTCTGTCTGTCTGTCTGTCTGTCTGTCTGTCTGTCTGTCTGTCTGTCTGTCTGTCTGTCTGTCTGTCTGTCTCTCTGTCTGTCTGTCTGTCTGTCTGTCTGTCTGTCTGTCTGTCTGTCTGTACGGCTGTCTGCCTCTTTTTCTGTCCATTCATCCGACTGTCTATCTTCCCGTTCATCCGTCTGTCTTTCTATAAGTCTGTCCTTGCGTTCATCCCTGCATCTAGTGAACATTCCAAGTACCGCCACCTCACATCTCTTCATCATATATTTATTATATGTAAGTACCGCTGTCTAGCGGATATTCTAAGAACTAAACGAGAAGTGGCTACCCATAACTACATACACCGAGGACGCATAACCCACGGCTAAAGAATATGCACCCCTAAAAAGAGTGAAAATGAGCGTTTCTACAGGAGATACCAAGAATTGCGTTGACGAAAGCCATACGAGCCATGAAAGTCATACAAGAGCCACGGAAACCGTCGAAGGAAAGAAGCGGCCATCCGTGTTCGCCATGAGTTCCTTAAGATCTCCGTGTAGTTGCTTGTTCAGCGTTTTACTATATATTAAAGTTATAAATCAGTCATATTAACTGCAATGAGCTTGTAAAGACAATGCGGCGAAAACACGCCGTGAAGACGGTGAGTCGACGACACAATGTGGATGTATACACGTGGTGAGGCGAATCATCCTTTTATTGGCTGAAGGGCCCTGTAGCATCCACAGTGCTGAAAGAAATTTTTGAAACGGAGTATGTAGTCTGTAAGACCCTTCCGGGGAGCTCAAAGTTATTAACACCCGCACGAGGCCAGGTGGCGTATACCGGAGCAGTTGTGGTTCTTTGGGCTCTCTCTTCAGCAAATAATTTTGGGGTTTTTCTTGTGCTGCGCCTCAGGATCTTGCTGTGAGTCGACGCATAAGTAGCTAAGGTTCACGTCGGTAGCAGACCTTTACTGATAGATCAATGTTTTATCGTTTTTCGGAGTTTTACGCCACCGACTACACCTCGTGTGCTTGGGCGAACAACCACCACACCGAGTTTGCGTCTGCCGGGCAGGACGCGCCAGGACCTCCTCAGTGGGGACGTGGGGGAACGCCAGGACCTTTTCAGTGCTACAAGAAAAGCTCTAAATTGGAAGAATAAAGTTATCAAATCATCAAGAATGCCTCGACTGCCCAGCGAGCACTAGAAAATTATCGTTCGTCCAAGGGGTGGCTTGGACGTTGAGAAGGCGGGCTCAGCTAGACCCACGCTCATGGGTCAGGATGTCGCCTCCCCGAATGCAACGCAAAATATTACAGTAATTAGCGTGGCTTCCCGAGCGAACGCTGGCTTCTACCTCAGGATGAGCTGGCTTACATTGTGAATGAAGAAGTGTGAGATTAACACTTACGAGGATGCACTGCACGAGACGTGCAAGGGGGTCATCCGTAAGATTGACGCACTGGAGCGCCACACGAAGCTGGAGAGGAGCGTCCTCACTGAAAGAAACCCCTCAGCTCTGGAAGTGAGACGTATTAGGAACACTGAAACGCTGACTATTGTCTTTGATGGCTACAAAGTTCCCAACTTCATTTATTTCGGCACGGCACTGGTCAGATGCTCACTTTACCATTGGCAGCATGACTGCTGCTACGCCTGTGGCAGACTGGGACACAGGGCGGACGTCTGTCCGACTCCAGACAAAGCAGTGGGCGAGAGGTACAGAATCAACAACCCTGATGAGAGCCATGAATGTTTCCCTACCGGTGGATTCTGTGGTGACCCACACGCCATGACTGATAAATGTTGCCCCGAAGGTTTCAGCTTCTTTTTATTGTGCGAAGGCGGCGAAGGGAGCGCTGCACCGAATCTGGGTGTTGTAGTCAACAAATGTTACGTGCCAACGCCGATGAGGGTGTGAGCCAGCCTGCGCAGCGCAACTCCCGTTGAAACAGTCGTTCTGCTGCAACTGGGGTGTACAGCCGTGACTCATCGCAACGGGCAAGCTGCCGGTCCAGATCCAGATTTCGGTGCAGAAGTCGCTCCCGATACCAGCGAAATGGAACATCGTCTAAACGTCGAGCCATGTCCTGGTCCAGAAATTGTCGTCGGTCCCAATCTAGAGGCCTGTCGCACTCAAGGAGCCGGTCCAGGGACCCGCATGGAACAGTCTGTTTCCAAAGCCCACCCCAACCTCAGATGCAGTGTGACACCTAGGCTGACCGAGTGCGCAGCGGAGGAGGTGGAAAGGTAACGGGGGACGCTGCTCCAGAGCATGGTCTAGCGGAGCTAAATCAGCTTAGGAAGGAGAATGCCGAACTGCGCAGCATTATTGAGTCACTGTGAGCCTAAATGGCTGAGCTTAGACGTGTCAGTACATCTCAAGCTACTCGGGCATCTGCTTATCAGTGGGTAGGTTCTTCCTCTCCTCAACCTACGGACGTTCCCATGGTCGGGGAAGTGCACCCTTTGGGCGACCCGGCCAAGCGTAAGGCTGCGACGTCAACTGAGAATGTGTAGGCTAAAGCTAAATCTGAAATAAGGAGACTTTAAATTCAATCTGACTCCAGATTCAGACTTAATGCGCGTTTCTCGGCGGTAGATAAACGTCTCAGAGTTAGGGATCAGAAAATAGATATTCAACATGCCAGACTTCAATGTGTGAAGACTCTATTAGAGAACGCCAGCTCTATGGTGCAGAGCCCCAATATCAGGGGAGCAACTTGGATTCACCCGCATTTCTTTACAGGGGGAACGTCTTTATCGATGCCCTTTCTTATGAGTATCCGCGATTCGAATATTACAGCTGCTTTTGTACAGAACTCGACAGTAGGGTCAGGGAGAACCTCCAAGGATCAGGATGACCTCGCTCGCTGAATTTCGTATATGGCAATTGAACTGCAGGGGGATCCTTAACAAAAGGGGCACACTGGAGCAATTCATCCGCTCTCACAGCGAGAAGCCGCAGGTGATCCTACTGCAGGAGACGCTGTCTGGTAGTGTAACCCTTGTTGGGTTACAAGGGACATACAGTTAGAGGGGAAGGCAGAGGGATTGCCACGTTAGTCAGCAACAAGTTCGCCTTTGTGACAATTGCTCTAGGGGTAAGGCCTTAATAAACGGAACTCTCCCTTACTGAGGTCATTCCGAGTGTTTCCAACCATTGCAGTATTTTTATACTGTATATATATAGTATCCCTAGTGATCATAGGCAGCGTTTTAAGACAATCATAGCTAAGGCAACGAGATTGGCTGGATTCTACCCTCTGGTTGTGGTGGGGAAATTGAATGCACATTTTCGGGCATGAAATTACCCGTATGGTTGTGTTAAAGGTAGGAGCTTGTGGAAGGAGACGGGAGATGCGGATCTCTCGTTAATAGCGGGCCCGGCGTTTCCTACTAGACGTTGCACATACACCTTTACGGACTCCACCCTGGGCCTAGTTTTCGTGTATTATGCTGGCTCGGTAGGTTCGAACAATGTTCTGACAGATTTGGGAAGTGATCATTATATTAGAGTTACTCAATTGCAGATGAGGCAAAATCTAATAAAAAGTTTTCTTACGTGGATTGAAAAAAGTTTCGGGAGTCACGCAGGGCTCGAGCGGAACAGGAGAAAATCCGAGACTCCCTGGAACAACGGACGGATGTGCTGCATTAGCACGTTAGGGCGGTTACGAGGACCGTTGACCAAGAGGTACAGACAGAAAATTTGAACAGTCAGCATGCGCAATCACTGGAGGCAAAGCAGTCGCTAGTGGCCAGAAGGAAGGGTCAGAGGCCTTTTTGTACGCACCAGGAAAAGATTGTGGAGTTAAATTGAAGAACATTACCAAAGCTTGTCGAGGCAGCATTGGGATGAAATTTTTAACTCATTCGATGGACAAATGCGAGCCAGAGGTAAATAGAATATTTGAAAACACCTGCTTAACGAGTCGGGCACTAAATAAATTCAGAGAGGGGTCCTCGCTAGAGTATTATATTTTGCTCGAAAATCCTCCTCGGGCGCGGATCAATTGGGGCAGGTTGTTGAAAAGCATCTGCCACTAGCAGTCGTTTCGAACATGCAAGCCTATCCGGGGTATATGGAAATACCTTGTGCCCATTTTGGTGAATATTTCGCCATCAGGTATGTGCGATGTCCACTGCATGAACTCAATGGCCGATCAGCACCGCGTACAGATAAGGTCTCCAACAAAGCATTTCGGAACTTGGAAGAAGACTCTGTTGAATTTCTTACTGAAGAGAATAATAGGATTGGGAAGGGAGGTGACATCCCGGAGCAATTGAAGTTGAAAAAGGTAATACTCATTCCCAAGCCCGGTAAATCACCAACTTTGTATAATTTGCGCCCCATCTTTTTCACGTCATGCGCGGGAAAGGTGGCGGAACTCGTTAACCAGAACTGAATGGCAGATTACATAGAGCACAATTATCTTTTTTCTCATTACCTAATTCCTTTCAGGCCAGGCTTATCTACACAGGATGCTATGAAAATCTTTAGGACTCAAATTTTAGATAATCATACTAGAGACACCAGGGCGATCCTAGGCTTGGATATAAAAAACGTTTGATAATGTCCGTCATGATTCAATTTTTTCTAGTCTCAACCTAGCTTCCTCATTTCATGCGTTTGTCAGATACGTCCTGAGTGGTCCAAAAGCCATATCTAATGTTGGAGATCTAGAATCAGATGCGCAGGTGCTGGGAAATAGGGGCATCCTCAAGGGATCTGTTCTATCACTTTTACTTTTTAGCACCGTCATGGCTGGTCTCTCGATGCAGCTTTTTGGTATTTGAGATGTTGGTCACGCAATTTATGCCGATTATATTACCATTTGGTTTAGAGAAGTAAGTGATGGCACTGTGGAGGCTGGCCTGCAAGAGGCCATCGACTCTACTGAGAGTTTTCTGGAGGACACAGGCCTTTCCTGCTCTTTAGAAAAGTCTGAGATTCTCCTCTATAACCCGGTTAGGAAGGGCCATCGACCGCGAGGCTTTATGCCACCACTGAAGATATACATTCACCTACGTACCAAAAGTGGACAATAAATCCCCTAGGTCACTTCGATTCGGATTTTAGGTATGACGCTAGAAGCAACGGGCAACAATAAAATCATGATTCAAAGGTTAGCGAAAAAGACGGATAAACGTATTAGGCTCATAAGGCGGGTGGCTAATTGAAGGGCAGGAATATTAGAGAACAACCTGGTCAGGCTTATACATGCTTTTCTGCTGTGTCATTTTGCATAAATGGTGGCAATGCATGTTTGTAAGACACCAGAAAAGGACAAGCCTAATGCAATGATAAGGAGAGCGGTAAAAAATGCCTTTGGGCTCCCTAACTACTCCCATACCAAGGATCTCCTGCAGTTGGAAATTCGTATTACATTGGAAGAAATCGCGGAAGCGCAAGAAAAAACTCAGGTAATTAGGCTGTCTGGCTCAAAAGCGAGGAGAAGGATTCTCGCGATTATGGGTGTTCCACTAGCTCAGATTGAGGCTCTCTACGAAGGGTTGACGAGGAATCAGAAGGAGAACATTATTATCTCGCTTGCCCCGCAAAACATGCATCCCCAACAAAATTTTGGAAGGACAAGATCACGTGCTCGGGCTCTTCCCCGCCTAGTTGCGGATCTCGACGGGGCTACCTGTTTCGTAGACGAGGCGCCATATGATGACCAGAGAGACCGATTCACAGTAGTGGCAGTCAACC
Organism: Rhipicephalus microplus; assembly: GCF_013339725.1. Classification (NCBI taxonomy): domain Eukaryota; kingdom Metazoa; phylum Arthropoda; class Arachnida; order Ixodida; family Ixodidae; genus Rhipicephalus; species Rhipicephalus microplus. The sequence goes on along the minus strand of NW_023611517.1, from coordinate 75,362 downwards.
ACAAAGGGGTGACAATTAATGCGCCATCGGTACGCCCCAAAACTGCCAATGCAGCTGAGCAGGTTGCCATTACCTTGGCTCGTTTAGATCAGCGTGATGAACATACAGTTAGCGCTTCTAGAGCTCTCATTAGTGCCTTCAGTGTTGAAGCTGTGTGCAAAGAGGCAAAACACATACTCGGTGAGAAGTCGCTTACAACCCATACCCTTGCATGGTTCCCGGCTCGTAAGGGAAACATGGACGAAGGGATTATTCATCTCAAGGAGTTGGCCTACTCTAAGCGCGAGGGTTAGCTATCCGTGGCCATGGAGGACCTTTGGGTCGAACTGGAGATTTCGTAAACAGGGCTCCGCCAACTACATACAATGAAATTGTCCAACAATTTCGCTATGGATAGGAGAATCTTTCTAACTCCACATCGGAAGCTAAATAGAGCGCAGGCACTTACATTGCGATTACTTCAAACGGAAACGTACGCTAACCCTGCCTTTGTCCTTAAGCTTCACCCTGAAGTTTATTTACCAACTCGTGTACAAAATGCGGTGGTTTAGCCCCCTTACATCACATGCTCTGGGAGTGCCCTTCGGTAAGCCGCACCAATACCGCATCATCCAGAAAGCGGGAATCTGCTCTCCGGAGTCCGGACATAACATTGCAGGTTTGGGCTGTCCAGAGGGCCCAAAATGCGGCGCTAGGTCCCTGCCTTAATGTCGCATCGTGGGAGTGGCCCACTGTGTGCTAGGGCGCACGCTTTCGGACTTTCACAATAAAGTTTCCCCAAACCAACCTAACGCGACGAGACTGTATGAACGTGATTTTCTACTGAAATATACAGGCTTGTACCGCCAGCCACATGGTCAATTTTATAACACTTATTCTTGTGAACGCAAAACCAAGGAGGCAAGACTAAAATAACTCTAGGCTTACTATTATACAAGACGAAGGTATATTGTAGTGATTTTTGGTTCTTTATTCTAGCCCAAGCTTCTACACAAGATTTACCTGTACCATTTGTGAAGTAACTTCAGAGAAGTGCTTGACATACCAGTAACACGCAAAGAAAATACTGCTTTTCACAAGGAGCATGCGATTTTTATTGCAACCTTTTTTTTCACGAAATGGTTTTTAGGGTAAAAGCTCCTTAAGGCCTCACGATATCATCTATCTTCAATATGCCCGTATAATGTGCACAGTTGAAGCGTAGGTACAAAATATATGCGGGCTAACCCGTCTACAGAGTGCCTGTGTAGTTTGAAAATATATAGCCTGTTCGTCTGTCCTTTCGTCTGCACGTTGATGCACCGATTAACCCGGCCGTACTTCTTTGCGTTCATCCGTCCGACCATCCGTGCGCCCATTCATTCGTCCGTCCGTCCATCTGTCGCTGCATCCTTCATTCATCTGTCCAGACGTCTATGCGTCCATTCATCCAGCCGTTTTTCCGTGCTTGCGTTCATCCATCCATCTTGCATACCAGCCGGCCACTTGAACGTAGATATTATAAAACCTTAGGACATAGCTTCGCTCCATTATCAGAATCCACGTACTACAAGTATTTAAAGCCCTCGCAAAGGCATTGTGTAGAGGGGGGATCTATACAGAGTATGAAAACATTGGATTAACATCAAAAATAAGTAGAAACAACGTAGAAGAACACAAAAAACAATTGCAAGTACAGCAAAATATTTCGTAGTACAAAACTACTGTACGTATGGCGCACACGCATGTATAGGGGTGAACTGGATAGATTTATATCTAGAATTAAATTTTTTGACGTACCTTTATTCGTTCACTGGTTCGCCTTTCATGAGAAACTGCCAGTAAATTGCATAAAGGTGCCTTCAAATCACCAAAAATAATGGGCAAGAAAAAGCATCTCCATGAAGTTATTGATGATGGAGGAGCTCGCCCTGAACTGATCGAGAAGACCCGTGAATTTTCTTGATGAGGCATTTCTTGTAGGACGGCTTGTTAACGAGCCGGCGCTTGAAGCGTACATCAATGGCGGTGTTTTCGGGTACGTTCCACTGCAGACAGTGCACGAGGGAAAACTCTCAAGGGAGCACAGCGATGTTGTTGGCACAGGACTACTCGTTGTGAGATGTAGGCGATGGGGGGTGAGGTAGTTGTCAAGCCACAAGTGATTGCATGCCATACAGCCGTGGCAGAACAAGTGCTCAAGGAAGTCACACTTGAAGCACGTGTCAGCGCCACCAACCTTGGGTAGCGACAGCTATCAGCGCTAGACCACTGCTTCTCGCCGTCGTACTGATTTAAGGTTCTCTTGCAGCACTTGCGTATAGTTGCTGCTCTGCGGCCTCTCACTCGGGGATTCAATTGTCAACGAGCCCCCTTTTCTTCAGCTGCGCAAGGCCCTCGTCACTGCCGCTCCTCTGGATCGATGCTGTTACTGGCTTGCAATTGTTGTTAACGTTGCCGTCTTTCGTAAGACTCGGGAGCTCTCACTGCGACGTCTTGGCTATGGGCCTGCATTGTAGCTACGTTGCAAGCTCACCGCGCCACTGCCTTCACTGCCGGGGTGTTCACATTGAGCAGCTGCGCGGAGATGTGCACTCCCTGTGCTACCAGTGATAAGAAAAGAAGCACGCCAAAAGCGCGCACGCTCACACACGCCTTTAGAACTACCGTACACGCCAAGCGACATTCCTCGATCATTTCTCAGGCAAAATACTTCATAGCAGCATAAATTTTTAACACTACAAGAAATGCAAACAATGCACCAGGAGTAATTTTTTCTCGAACAGTGTCGAATTTGCAAAAATGACCACCGGCATATTACCACGCGATTCTGCTTCTCTGAGTACCGGTTTATAGCAGCCTACAGCATTCATAATGATATTTTCTGGGTAAGAGGCCGATATTCGTTACGCTATCCTTCGTCATTACTTTGATAATCGTAGTATCTGCTTGAGACTTGCCAGGAATTTTGTGTCTATTTTTCATGCAGTGGCTGACGACGATGAGGAATTACGCCTGAAGTGGGTGTGCGCAACAGTTACTGGTGATCAAGAACAAGCTTTTGCAGTGGGTTGGAGCATTGGATGACCCACAGGTTTCGCTATTCGCACTGTGCGATGCCTAGTATTTCTTTAGCTCTTCTAAAATGCCCTAATACACATGTTAACGCCATTCTTTTTCTCCAAATCAAACCTGCCGAAGACAAGATTGCGGACAAGTCCCAAGTGCCAGCATGGCTCAGTAGTGGAAAACTGGGCTGGCACACCGTGGACCCGGGTTCTGACGCTACTGTGTCTTCTGTAGTAGGTTTCTTTCCTTGTTTCTGTGATTGTGGTTACGGAGACCGGTGGCGGCGGACAACTACGGCACCGCGCGTAACCAGAGTTTCGATCTCATCCCAGCTTTTGACATAAAAGCAGCACAAAGAAACAAGATTGGCCTGCCAAAGCCTCAATGGGCTTGAAGGGCAGAGCCGGTAGACAGCAGATTATTCGACTAAATATATCTAAGACCACGCAGATATGGACACTTCCTTTTTTTTTGCTTCAACGTGTGCCTTCCTTCTCCACACACACCGCAAGAGATGAGTGTAAGCACGATAAAACAAATATATTTGTTTGCACGTTCACATAAAGAAGGTGCCGTGCAGCATGCGAAGAATTTGAATAAAATTGTTCAAATTGTTTTACTTTTGACATAAAAAACCTTCGATGCCTAGTTTCTGCCGTTGGCTTACATAATGATTATTTCAAAGCGAGAATGCAAATACGCAATCGCATCAATAATTTGATATATAAAACACGTCCCAGCAAAAATATGAATTGGTTTACTCTATCATAACAAGTCTGCTCTTTCTTCATACACTGCCGCTTTTAGAACCACAATACTACGCGTGCGTTGCGGGCAATAAATCAGCCTGAGTCGTTAATCCGACATTATTTCAACAACAGTATACAACTTGCCCCACAAGCAGTCTGTCACTTAATATTTGCGCAAATGATAATATTACTTTAATTACAGCTGCCTTCAAAGACTGTGCGACGGGACGCTACAATGCTTTGTCGGTTGTGGGTTAGTCTTGCCTTTATCAATTCATTCAGTTATCGCATCGGTATGACTGACTCCCTCAACTGTGATTACTGCCATTGCATAGAAACTATCGACCATTTAATGTGTCATTGTCCAGGCTTTGGAGAAGATCGCAAGCCTCTCCAGTGTGCCTTAAGAGACTGGATGATCGACCTTGTACTCGGAAGAGGATCTTGGGTGCGTGGCATTCAAGTACTTCTGTAAAGAGGGGAGAAACTAGCCATGCAGCCAATGAGAAAATCAAAGAACATCCGCGGAGTGAATGACGATGAGTAGGGCGAAGCGTCCATCTGGCTGTCCATCCATCCATCTGTCTGTCTGTTTGTCTGTCTCTCCATCCGTCGATTCATGCGCCTGAATGATGGGTGTCTGCGTGCCAATCGTGCTTCGGTCTGTCTGTCTGGCTGGCTGTCTGTCTTTCCATTCGTCCGTCTGTCTGTCTGTCTGTCTGTCTGTCTGTCTGTCTGTCTGTCTGTCTGTCTGTCTGTCTGACTGACTGTCTGTCTGTCTGGGCAACCGTTCATGCGTCCGTCAGTCAGTCAGCCCATCCATCCATCCGTCTGTCTGTCTGTCTGTCTGTCTGTACGTCGGTCCATCTAATTAACACTTCATGTACCGCCATCTGGCATCTTTTCATCATATATTCATCATATGCACGTGCTGTCATCCAGCGGACATTCCAAAGAATAAACGAGAGTTGGCTACCTACTACCCTACATACAACGCAGCCTCACGACTAACGGCATAGGGAGCTTCACCCCCTAAAACTTGGACCCTCTCCCCGAATGAACCCTGGTGAGATGCGAAGTGGCAGCGTCGCGTACGGGTGGCGTCGCGGGTTGAACGACACTAACATGGGTGCTGCGGTGAGCGCTGGAAGATTCGTTTGAAGTGATGGCTTGCGTAGGTCTTGTAAGTGACACATAAAGAGATGCTTCAACGCGCACATTATGCGTGCGTCAGGTTTATTGCGCGTGAACCGACGAGTCGGTGGTGCAGCGAACGGTGGTCGCGGCAGATGCTACGGGTGAATAGATGAGGTGGCAGCTGTGGGCGCAGCAGTGAGCGCGTGGCACGTGAGGGAGAAAGTGACATCAGCGCGCCGTTTGAGGGGAGCGTGACATCAACGTGCAGCAGCAATGGATTTACTTGGCACCGCGCCAACACCTGCAGAGCGTTCGTACGAAGGGACAGCATCCCACAGTCAAGTCAATGAGCTGCTTCGCATCTAAGTAAAAAGTGTGAAAAGCGAATCGGGTATGTGACGTCAAACCACTTAAGTTTACGGTAAAGTTCTGTTTGTTTTGTGGTCTCTAGCAGCACGAGATGTCAATGATGAAAGGACGCATCAGCAAAGTGGACCAATTTGTGAGTGCCTTGCACTGGAGCCCCATTTCAGGAAGCCACAACTGCCCAGTGGTCTATGCGTTGTATTGCATTATTCATGTTGAAGGAGCGTCTGCATAAGGGCATACGAAGAGGTGAATGCCCTCACGACGACAGTGTCCGCTACAGTATGTGGACATTAGAAGCAGTTTAGCGCAATACGACATAGAAAGTTCGTCTTACTTAGTGATAAGGCCATGTTGCCTACACATCAGTACTTACACAACGTCATCTATAGGTGTAAATGTAGCTCACGTTCAGTACATTCTTTTGTTATATTATCAAGACATTATGGTCAGTGTGTGCATTTGCTTTCTATCACGAGAAATATTCAGACAGCGGACATATATATACCGATAGCTCCATGAACCGCCAGTGTCCGTCAAGTGCAGTAGTTGCCCCAGTAAGACGCGTTACCGCCAGCTTTAGGACTGACCACTTCAGTGCATCTACAGCAGCGGAACTATCTGATTTGCGTGCTGCACAGTGTGTGGTCATTCGGGAACCACCCCAACAATGGTCGATTGTTCAAGTGTATAGATCGCACAGTGCCCGATCTGTGTGATGTATGCACTCCTTTCTAGTGTTACCTACTTGAAACCTACTTGAAAGCACCAATTTATGTTCGCAGACTACCATTAGGCACAAAGAAATATTCATAGCACTAGTGTCTCGATCAAAGTTATCAGGGTGTTTTTAGTCAGTTTTGTGTATAGAAGTTATTAAGACAAATTCTACGAGCGAATGACAATTTGCACAGATAACACATATCACATATCACCTTATCAGGTGAGATGAAGTATACAGCATAACAAAATGTATAATCATCTGTTGCTTTCAAATGGTTTTTGATCAAGTAAATGAAATTTTTCAGGAGAATCTACTGTTCTGATTTCATAGCTTATAGAACGGTCGCTTTTGTGGAATGAAAGCATAAGCATCTGCAAAAACATCTGAGGGCCAACAACACAAGAATGGGTACATTAAAGTGGTTCTACCTGCCTGTTCCTGTGCTCACGCAACAATTGTCCTTGAAGATGTCGAAAACAAATTAGCCTAATAAAACGTACGTATTCACAATTTTATAGGTTGCATCCCGTCACACCATAAGGATTCCAAGCTAAAAGAAGCGTCGAAATTTTCTCTCAGCACAGCGGACGTCACATGGGGCGTTTTCCTCGTATTCGCCGAATCAGCTTTTTCTATTTATTCACTCCTTAGTCTCAGCCACAATCAAGAAGCTGAAATAACGCCATTCGGTATAATCCTGTCGATGTGGTATAGCACTGGTAATGAAAAGGTGGCTCAATAAGTTCATTTCAAGGCAATGCGAGATTTCAGAAGTCAAAATAAATGGTTCATCATAAAAAAAGCTGCATTTGGAGCCCAGGATTCACAATCTGACAAAAGATTATTGATATCAAGCACCGGAAAGTTTGCCTAATCAGTGAATTGCGAGTACAAGCTTTTTGGACTGGTCAACGGGGCCTTTTCATACTCACTCGGTGAATACAGACAAAATTTAGGACCAATTATCGGAGAAAGTTGACCAGTGGGGCCACATGGGCCAGGACGCGTTGAACAACGGAAGCGCTGGACGCGACGCATATTTTCCCAGAATCTTTGACCGGCTTTTTGTTTGAGAATTTGCAGGTGTGGCTAGTCTCCCACACTAATTCGGATGGCTCAGTAGTTAGAAAAATGACGCGCTAATGCATGCTGTGGTAAGAATTTTGTAATTGTTGGTGAATTTGTGTAATGTTTACACACAACGCCTTTGGCCTACAAGAGCCTCAATGCTTTAGACGAAGCCACATCTTCGTTTTACGCGTTCTATAAAGGGGTATCGCCGGGAAAATCAAACATGATGAAATACAATACCATTTGCTGTCAACAGTTCAAAGCGCCATTTGGAACACCGGTAGCAGTCCCACTGATGTTTGATCGCCACTCAATATTCTCGTGAGCTATGTAGCAATACTTAATCTGAAGTGAGAACAGTTTTGCATTTCCTTCTTAGTTCCGCCTGGGTCGTTTAGTCTGTCAGTATTTTTGTACTTGTACCCTCTAACTACAGCAATAACACAACGTTGAAAAGTCAAGGGATCTTAAAGCCCATCCAAGTATGAAGCCACACACTGTAAAACAAAACAAAAAATTGACGCTTGACGTAAATTAAAGTGACGCTGCTTTTTAAGGTAAAACAATTGTGCATCTGATGAAACGCAAAATTCAATCAGTGGCGTACTTGTTCTCATTAACACCAGTGGTACCGCATGATCGTCTATGATGATGTTGACAACAATGGTCTATGTTATGATTATGATGACTTCGTGATGGAAAAGCGTATTTGCATAAGGCCCGAAATTTATAGGCCTCACCAAGCGGGCAAAGCTGCCGTCACCACTAACGGCACCAAACTTATCATGATGACGATAAGAATATAATAGTGATGTATGTACGCATTACCAAGACTGATTTTGGTAATTTTGTGTTGAGCGGAAAGCCACGCGGAATGCCTTTCACCATCGTATTATTATCATTATCAACCAAAGCACTATCAACCTGACTGCGTCTACTGGACGAAAAAGACTTTCCAATCTTCCACCAGTCATATCGGTCCTAACTTTCTGTGTCTTCTTCACCCACTTGCCTTCTGCTGAAGGGAATCTGCGATCTTCAATGAACAGCGTTTATCTTGCATTCGCGCTACATTCCCTGCCCATGACTATTTCTTATTCTTGGTTACGACTTTAATGATTTTAACATCTATTTGTTCCCTGATACACGTTGCTCTCTTCTTGTACCTTATGGTTGCTCTGTTATTATTCTTTAAATTGCTCGCTGCGTCGTTTTTCACTGAAGTAGAACCATCTTTGTAATCCTCGAGGTTCTTGCTCAATAAGAAAGTACCGGTACGGTGCAGCTGTTATATATCCTCTTCTTCAGGGAAAGTGTCAATATACCATTCACGATTTAAGATTGCTTGCTAAATGTGCTTCACTCAATTTTTATTCGCCTAGCTACTTCGATCTCATGCTTCCACTTCACGAATACTAGTTGTCCTAAATAGACGTGCTCTTTTACAAATTCAAGTACACTGCAACTTATCTCCAGGCACTGTTGTCTTCCCAGGTGTTTGTACATTACTTTTGTTTTCAGAACATTGACTTTAAGACCTACTTTTGTCCTCTACTTATCTAATTTAGTAATTATGAATTGCGATTCACCCTCTGAGTTACTCAGAAATGCAGTGTCGTCGGCGACACGCAGGTTACCAGGGTGCTCTGTAGCAACTCGTATTCCTAAATTTTCCCATTCTAGGCCTCTGGGAACCTTCTCTAAGCATGCGGTGAATAGCATTGGGGTGATCGTACCCCCTTTTCCTACACCTCTCTTTATTCTTTATTCTACACCCCTGTTTATCCTACACCCCTCTTTATTCCTACACCCCGCTTTCTTTATAAAACCCCGAAGCTGCTGTTTATCCTCTGTAGATTTCTTCCCGGACGTTTCTCAGGGATCAGGAATGAGGGCTTCATCGAATTCTTAACTCCGAAGTGTCTGCATTTTCTATCACCTTCTCGATAGTATAAATGTGTGTCGAGTTTCGAGTCGGCTGTACGAAATCGAGATTATTCCTTTGGTTGATTGTATTCCAAGGTTTTCTTAGCGCTGTTGGCAATTACCTTTGTAAATACCTTGTATACGATGGTGAGCAAGTTGATCAACCTGTAATGCCTAAAGTCTTTGTCGTCTCCTTTCTTTCGAATTAAGGTGATGTCAGTAATCTTCCAAGTATCTGGTATCCTCCACATCAAGAGAAGCTTGGTAAACAGGGTGGCAAGATTTTCTAAAACAATAGTTCCTCGGTCATTGAGCACAGCTGACGTTACCTGATTCTCACTAGCAGCTTTGTCTCTTTCTATTCTCTCCAAGCCTTTCCTTGCTTTTTCTGTCAATAATAATGGGAAGTCACATAGGGTACCGGTACTTCTTACAATATTGTCGTGGTTGTCCAGCTACTCCACATATCTCTGTAAACCTCCTTCACTTCTTTAACTATCTTATCCATATTGGTAGTTACTTTGCCTTTCTTGTCTATCAAGGCGTACATCTGGTTTTTGCCTATACAAGTTTTCTCTTCACTATTTTGTCGCTTTCTCCGTTCTTTAGCGAATGTTCTATTATCTCCATGTTATACCTTCTACATCGGATACCTTGCTATTATCGATCAACTTCAAAAGCTCTGTCTGTTCTATTTGGTCTGTCCTGTGTGAGGCTTTCATGCTTTGGCGTTTCCTAATAAAGCTCTTCTTCGTCTCCTGGGACAACTTGTTAGTGTCCTGTGCAACTACTGTAGTATCAACGTTCACTTCATCTTGCGTAATACTACTCCTAAGCTATCATTCATTGCGTCAGTGATGAAGCTGGTTTCCTCGATAAAACTGAGTATCTATTCTGAAGCGAACTTAGAAATTTCATACTTTCAATCTCAGTACTAGCTCACTGATTGGCTTGTCGCTTGTCAGTTTCCTTCATTCCTTGTTCAAGTGTAGGCAAATTCGATAACTCACCGTTCTATTGGGCGACTTCAGTGCCAAGTTAGGGAAGAAGCCGGCTGGAGACGAGGCAGGATGGTAATATGGCATCGGCACTAGAAATGCCAGAGGAGTGTTATCAGTAGAATTAGCAAAACGCAATAACTTTGCTATCTTGACTACCTTATACCGAAAACAAGTAAACCGTAGGTGGGCATGGAGGAGCCCTAATGGCGAAAATAGGAACAAATAATTTTTATATTTTGTACACACCCAGTAATTCTGCAGGATGTATAAGTGATTGGCAAAGTACGATGCACATGCCATTGGATGATAAGATCTCGAATTGGTCTTCATATAGCAGTAGGGGAATTCACCAGATACCCAATGAGTTTTTAGCACAACAGCACAACTAGGCAAAAGTGAAACGTTTGCTTTGGGTGCCATCGCTTAACGAAAAGCAGAAAAACAAGTATATATATATATATATATATATATATATATATATATATATATATATATATACATCGTTAAAGTGAAAGCCAAACACGTTAGTTATTGCACAGTGATAAAATTGAACTTATTTTTGAAGCCAGTAATTCAAACAAAAAAAACGGTCGTTCCCATCCTCCTTTATATTTCAATTTACTACTCGCATATAAAATGAAAAACATCGTGTATTACACTTTGCTTTTTTATGATGTTTTGCTCTTTGTGCGTGAAATTGCATTACGGTTTCGTAATTTTAATACAGGAACACCTGAAGGGCGCTGTTGGTTACACTGTAATGGCTGTTGCATCATGAGACTCTCTAGTATTGCATTTATTTAGTGAGCATTCTTGACCCAGAATGCTAGGTAGCGAGTTGGAGCTGGCAGTACAGCACATAGCAAAATGAGTCATCTAGGAGAGCGTAAGCTGGCAACAGCACACTTTGATGTTACGTTCACACACACAAAAAAAAACTAGTGTATAAGAAATGCATGAAAATATCGGGGTACACTTGAGCTTTGCCTTCAAGAGCTTACCACTGCATTTCTCAAACGTGTAACATATCTTTTCATGTCCTACATGGATTGGTTTCAGTGTATAGTTTTGTATGAATTGCTCATATCTTACATTGCAGGAGTTTCGAATTGCCGTTTAGCAATCGCGACATCCCCAAAGACATTGCCGGCGTTATTTACTTTCGTTATGGATCCACTGCGGGCTAATTAACCTTAGTTTAGTGCGCACAAAATGTATTGGCTCAAGTCGGGCGTTAGGTGCAGTGGCGTGAACACCTGCAACTTTTTGAACCCGCAACATTTATTCTTCCTCTCGAAAGCACGACTTTGCCTGTGTTTGCCGCTTATTTAAGGGATAAGTTGGAGTACATCGAGGGAAACTCCCAGCACATCTGCATCAGCCTGGCACCTCGTTACCGGCTGACGACGTCAAGTCGAGTTGAACACAAGCCATTGTGCATCACATTAACACTTCACAATAAAAGAAAACTTACTGCGTGTCTCCTGCCGATTTTCGTGTGAACACCGAGCAAGTAAGTGACATGCTTTAACGTGGTTCCATTCAGCTCGACAGAAGGTCCTAGAATTCATTGTTGCCACCGGACAAAATCTACTAGGACAAACTCGAGATGCTGGTTCAAGTGGGTGACTTTGTGCCTCTTACAAATCTGTACTATAAATGAGAGAGCTGCTTATGCAACTGCGTAGGTGACCGTCTTACGTGATAGGCAAGCGCCTACTGGCGCACCACGGTCACAAGACGGGGTAAGTCATCGTATAAATTGACGCTGTGTTAAGCGCTGGACTACTTTCATGTGGATTTTAGGATGGGGGTTGCTGCTTTGTCGTTCGTGGATTTTTCAGGCAACCAGCCTTTCTTTCATCTTTGCTTTGTTTGTTTGTTTGTTTGTTTGTTTGTAAGGCTAGTGTCAGTGAATCTTCCTAGCTAGATTTGGTAGGACTGACACACCCGGGGCATTGGGAGGCTCGAGGAGGCTCCACTCGGTTACAGAAAGCGCGAGGTAGGGCGCCCCTCTTCTCGATGACCTCGAGATGAGCATGTCCAGGGCACGAGATTCAATTACAGTGGTGGATGGGCTGAGATCCCAGAAGCCCGAGGGTTGCAGGGCGAAGGCGGCCGAGCGAGAATAACTGTCAGGCACCTTGTGAATCTGCTAAAACAATGGTTCTCTCTGTGCTCCTGAAAGGACGCATAGTTCCGACAAAGGGAAGCCAATGGTTGAGGCCCTCTTTGGAATTTTGTTTTCGGGAGACAGCAGTTCAGCGTGTTCTGTCGTTTTTTTGCGTTTCTAGGTTGGCTGAGCTTGTGCAGTGTCCCCACAATTCCCGCTTGTGCCATAACTGAAAAGCGTTATTCATTACACTTTCTTGCAAAATCTGAATGCCAATACATATACAGAGCTGCATGACGGGTGTACATTAACTAAAGATGACATTTATCCCATAATCAAGAAATGTTGGAACAATGTTTGCATAACAAAAGTCCATCATTTCCACAACTTTGTTATGCCTGTAGGTCCCATATATTGCTTCTTCACATGATACACAGTTTCTCGTAAAGAGAGAGGGAAAGACAGAGAAGGAGAAATGAGAGAGGTTGACCGTATGCTAGAATCTGGTATACACAGCACTGGGGTTGAGTCGATGAGTCGTCCTCCTGTCATTTTTGCACGCAATCTATGTCCAGGCAAAAATATTTTCAAGGAAATAAAGCAACATTGATGTGACTAGTGAAAAAAAACGTGTTTTTACTGTTCGTTATTCGCTTCAAAGTAACTGTTTTTATCAGAAAAATACAGCACATGCCTATATAGGCAATCTATTTTTTAAATTAAAAACGCTCAAAAATGAGTTGAGGTATTCGAAGTCTTATTACTCATGCTCGGCGCGAAACACTATTGCACGAGTCTGCAAGTGAGAGCGCTGCAGTGGGTTGTTCTCAGTTTTACTCTTCACAGAGAATAGAAGTGCTATTATTGCGGTATTCTGCGCACTGGTCGAAAGAAACTGATATGCACCAAGCAGCGCACGTAAATGCAATTCACTTGTGCAAGTGAGAAGACTTGCGTTTATGTAAAATATGGCCACAACACAACTTCATTCCAATTTTGTGATTTTTTCATCTTGGGTTATGGCCTCAGAAAGGGGGATGCCTATCATGAACAGTGTGTCAATTGTCTATAAAATATGATAATCAATAACTAGAACTAACTAGGACCTTCGTCAATAATAAAAAATAAATGGTTGTCACGTTCACCGTCAAAATTCTACGCTATGATTATGAGAGAGGCCGCAGTGAAGAGCTTCCTAAATATTTTATCCTAAATGGCTGCTCTAAAAATTTTGATGCGCTACAACTTTCTTGATATAAAAAGCTGTCATCGACTGAATGAAATAAATGTCAATTACTGATTTTTGTTGTTTAGTTACGGCAGTGCTCTTCTAGCTTGGGAGAAATTTTTGTTTGCAAGAACTGGACGAGTACAGTCATAAGATTTTAACAGGAATCTACAGGCTCTCACACACACACAAAAATACCTGTGTTTCCCTTTGTGCAAGCTTGTTGATCCAGACTGGTAAGGTACACATCTTCACCTACCTCTCTGTTGCAAGAACTTTCACAGTTTTTAGACGGTGATTCCTTTACGGAACACACCTTGTTCACCTTTGGGTTCTTCTGGATTTTTCGCTGCAGTTGTGGGGTATATCACCCCATACATCGTGTTGATGGATCTCAAACCTGATGGGGCACCGTTAGAGTGCGCTTCGACCGCGGGTACTACTTCTAGTGAGAGTGAGGACACTGAGCTCCGCTCCACGTCAGCTGACGAGTCCTCGGACGACGGCTTCCAGAGGAGCAGCGGAACTTAAATATGCAAGTGATTGCTCTTTTACGACCCTTAATTAACGCCATTCGCACGGTATTAAACAACATGCACACAACGTCAGCCGGAAGTGCGCTTCAAGTACTCAACGCTCTGAGTCCATAACTGGCAGCTCTAGAGTAGATAATGGCTCACCAGCCACTGCATTTCAGGGAAGAGGTCGGAAAAGCAACAATTTTTCAGAGGATTGCACGGAGTCTGACATCACGCACTGCAGATTTACGTCGGCTGGTTCTAACCAATATTTTCAATCATCTTCATCTGCGAGCCAAATTTATTGGGCACTATCAGACTCTCCGGATACCAATAATTTATGTCGGATTCTTTTAGTAGAAACAGCAAGGTTCTGCTGTTTATTCACTATGAGTTGACTTGCATTCTTCAGTCTGCACAGCCTAACAATAATAACCAATGTGTATGCTTAACTGTGAAGAAAAGGGGTCCTACTGCCACTGTTGCCGGTGTCTACGTGTCGCCATTTGGTAGACTTCCCCACAGAAGTCTAGGACACACTCTATCATTCACTTCTGGCCCAAGGGTCATCATCGGTGATTTCAATGCCATCCATACGCTATGGGCGAACCCGAAGATTAGCGCAAAGTGTAGAAGTCTGATAACATTTGCTTCAGACAACGAGCTGTAATTTTTAAATGATGGCAGTCCGAAATTTTCGCGTGGCCCTGGATACAGCAGCTGCCTTGACTTCGCTTTTGTCTCTCGAAGTCTCGTCAGATGTGGGAGCGACCATGGAAGCGACTACACCCCACATATATCAAGACCAGAGGATTATCACCTTGCAAGGTACGCGACACTATTCAAAGAGTGGAATGGACCAAGTTTGAATCTCTTATGGAAGAACGCTGTCAAGAGAAAACCTCACTTGACTTAGAAAAGGTCATCAAGTCCACAGTCGAAGACACGGTGGGCGCCCTCGCATGCTCTTTGAGAGTAACGGGATGTGATGTAAAATACAATGACTTCGGGCTATCCGACATCGTGCGGAACGAAGGTACCAACGCAAGAAAACAATCGACGGTTTTCGAACCACTAGAACTCTTCAGAAGAAGATACAACGCCGCCTATACAAGCTAAAGTCACAACGTTGGGCAGCCTTCTTTGCGCCTTTAGATCTCCGCAAGCCTTTATCACACTTGTGGAGGAGAGTAAGACGGCTCCGGACAGTTCCAATTCAGCGGTCTCCATTCAAGGCTCTAGCCCTCTCTCAACACAGATTGGTGGTCGACGTGGCAGAATAGTTTTGTGCCAAATTATATGATCAGCTCACAAATCCCAACATCTCCACGCTCTCTCGTGGTGGCACGACGTCAGGCGATCACCGCATGGACCAACTTTTTTCTATTCATGAGCCTAAAGAAGCACTGTCTTTGTGTAGATGGGCATCAGCAGCCGGGCCTGATGGGATATCCTATCAACACTGTGTCACCTTGGTGAGTGTGCGAGGAGTGCCCTCCTCGAGATATACAATGATTCGTGATTACTGAAGCCCGGCAATGATTACTGAAGCCCGGCAAGTCACCATCGATGCCCAAATTGTACCGCCCAATTTCACTGGCTAGTTGCTTGAGCAAAGCGATGAAGAGGTTGGTACTAGGACAGCTATAATGGTTCCTGGACCATCACAACATCAACCAGGTGCTATGACGGGTTTTCACCGTGGCCGATCATCAATTGATATCTTCTTAGACCTGGTAAACTATGTGCAACACGAAGAAGCCCGTAAGCGTCTCTGCTTTTGATTCTTGGTAATAAAGAAGCGTACGATAACGTCACTCATGAAGCTATCCTCACCGCTCTCAAAAAGGTAGAAGCGGGTGGTGGGATGCTTCAGCCGCTATGCAGCTATCTCTCTAAGCAATACTTCTTCGTGAAAACCAAGGATGGTGACACTTCGCTATATTACAGCCACCGTGGTGTTCTCCAGGGTGGCGTACTTAGCCCTGTACTATTCAACCTGACGCTAATAGCTCTTCATGAGCATTTGCCAAACACTGTCAGATTGTCAATGTGCGCGGACGACATCTGCGTTTGGACGTCTGCTGTAACACGTCTACAGCTGCCAGCGCGAATTCAGAGCGCTGCCATTCAAACTGCTATTTACCTCCGTAAATGAGGTCTGGAAATTTTCTCTGAGAAATGTACACTTGTGGCATTCACACGCAAATCAATGCAGAACAACAGCGTTCTAATAAACAGCGGAAGGATAGTTCACCTCCGATCGTACAAGTTCCTAGGTGTTATAAATGACAGAGACCTCTCAAGAAGCTCCCATGTATCCTACAGGAAAAGGCGGTTGACAGGCATCTGCCATTTGTTCAAATTCTCCACTGGAAAGGTCTAAGGAATGTCCTCAGCCGCTATGTTGTGACTTTACAGGTTTTTTTTTGCCTTGTATTTCTACAGTACAGCCCACCTGCGTTAACCAACGCAAGTAAGAATGCTTCAAAGTATCCAGGCTCAATCACTCCGGATTTGTCTAGGCTTGCTCCAAAGTGCATAAACAGCGGCAACTACTGCCGTCACAAGGGACCACCTCATCAAGACCCACATTAATATTGAAGTTCTGAGGACACATATACGACACTTTCTTCGAACTCCTCGACATCACCTAGCCTCTCCACAAGTGGACCGACCACGCACATCTTACTGCCAAACAGAGACCACACATCACGAGTCGATCCTAACTTCGTTCTTTCCTGCAGCTAGAGCTGTGACTCCGCTATGGTGCCTCGCTCAACCAATTAATAATATTACCATACCTGGCTTCCAGAAAAAAGCCTATTTCTCGTCACCAGCTCTTAAGCAACTCACATTACTTTTCTTGTATGGAAAATACCAAGACTCCATAATATAATACTTAGTACCGACGAATTAGTTCAGTCGAACAGCTCAACCGGAGCAGTCGAGATACCAAGGTTGGTCACAACGATTAAATTCAAGACATCCCATGCAACCACATCAAAGGTAGCGGAATTGGCAGCACTTCGTAACGCGTAGCAATTGGTCATTGATCAGCCTACACACAAGTGAACGATTTTCTGCGACTCAAAGGTGGAACTGCAGTCTCTACTATCAGTCTTACGCCATAGACCACACGAGCAGCGGGTACCAAAGAAATCACAGGTTATACACAACCTGACTGATAAAAGGCACCAAATTACATATTAGTGGTTACCTAGTCGCTGCGGAATTATCGGAAATTAACGAACCCATCACGCTGCCCGCTTAGTCCACGCAGATCATGAACTACTACTACCACTTACTGGGGCAAATGCTGCACGAAAGTTTTGCTGGCTTGTTCGCCAGCAAACCACATCACAATGAAATCAGCCGAACTTCAAGCATGCCTGACGGTACTCACTTATCCCTACGTTAAGTTTTGAGGTCCCGTCAAGGCTTTGCTGAGCAGACCAGACCCTTTTATGTAGGCTGTGGTTGGGCATTGGGTTTACCAACGCCTACGCTTTCCGCATTGAGATGGCTGACACGCCAGCCAGGGCCAACTGTGGCAAAGAAGAAACCATCCAACATATCCTTTGTGACTGCCTAGAATATAGCAGACAATGAGAATGTCATCGCAAGGAACTCAGCAAATTAGATAAGTAACCTCTGTCGGAGGAAAGAACTTTACAATATTGACCTGATGCAATTTCACAGAAGGCCCTCAATGCGCTCGACCGGCCTTTCTGAATGATTGTAGCCAAAATGCCCTTCCTGTGTTTTTTTTTGTTTTCTCATGAGTGCACGTGCGTTTTGTTTTCTCTCTCCCTGTCTATCAACCCCCTCTTTCTTGCATTTATATCCCCACACCCAGTGCTGGGTAGCAAACCAGACGCCAATATGTGGTTATCTTCCCGACCTTCCTTTTCTTTCTTTCTCTTTCACAGTTTTTCAGCGTTCTTACAGTGTCTTCGCGTTGACCTTTGGATGCTTGCTTAGTGCAGCTTTGTGCTTATTTTCGCTGACTAACACGCAATTCACGCCGCATGTGATTGTTTATGAACACGAACCGTAAGAAGTGGCATAAAAAAAACATTGAATGTTACCGTAAGATGCTGACATGGGTGTCTCCTGAGGCGCGGATACATATTGCATGTATGAACAATACTTTTCAGCTTGTTTTTACAGCGAAACCCCATGTCCCTCGCTGGCAGGAAGATTTTTTGGTGCAACACCTAACAATGCGTTGTGAAAGGGCTCTTTGCCATCATTCTAACTTCTGGTGTAAAGCGCAAGCCGCATATAATGGCACCTTCGTATCTATAATAAACATGCATACATGATATAGCTCAGCAATTATTTAAAAAATAAAATGACAAAACAAACAATGAGGCAGTATCATGGACGATAGGGCGTCTGCAAACATTGGAAGTAGTCTTCCACGCTATCCCGGTAAGGAACAGGTTTCAGCTGCTCTCAAAAAGGCCGTTCGACGTAATTGAATGCCGCCGTGCGTAGCGCAAATCACATTTATTTATTTTTTTTATTTAATACTGTAAGCTTTCCTCTGGCTCATACAGAGTGGGCGAGCAAATATACACAGTCGCGTACAAACCAGGCAATATCGCACATAGCGGAAGAAACAAAATCACAAGATGATGGTGAAAATAAAACTTGAACGATGAAAGCAATTGTACAAAATCATGGACAGGTCAAAAAAACATCGAGGTATCAGCAGGGGGTACAGTGATCAGTGTGTTCGGAAGCGCTCACAAACATCAAAAAAACAAGAGTTGCTTTTAGTCTTCATAAAACAGGCTTTCTACATTCCGCACATATTGAATGAAAAAGCACGTTCCCTACCGCCGAGTCTGTTTCTCACTTCTATATGCAAAAGACAGACCCTTGTATCAACTCATTCAATTTCTTATAACACTGCCATAGGTAAACCACGGAAATAGAAGACGCCAGAAGAACAGACAGAATACAGTGCCCGACGAAAGCAACAAAGTTGTCTTGCTCAACAGCGCCGTATTCAAAAGAAGTCATTCTCACCGAAAGAGCCCCGCGCAAGCGACAGTACCAAGACGACGAGGAGTGCCTTCAAGCAGAGAACGCCTTGAAGAAGCACAAATATAGGGCTGATATATTCGCCAGTGTGATCAGTGCTCTGGCGGGGATGTTGCAAACATCACTGAGTACATTACCTTTGTAGCAAAGTTCACTGAGTACATTACCTTTATAAAAAAAGAGAAATAAAGGAGAGGGCATTAGTATGCAAAAAAAGATACTCTACATAGGGGCAAAATATTCGTGACAATTTAGGTATCTTTCAATGCAATGCTGCCTAAGGATAACGTTATCAACTATATGGTTGATATAATTACGGTGAAAAGATACACGAAACATACTGTTTTAGAGACCTTGAAGACCTTTAGAGACCTTGGCATTCTGTTTGATTTTTTAAAATAATTAAACATAGCCTGGTAAATGATCTTGCCACAGCGCCCTATTGCCAACAACTCCAGGGAGAGCAATGCCGATGTAGAAAACTGAAGGCCCTTTTTTGAGAAGGTAGATTTAGAAATTTTCCCCTAAAGTTCTGATATCTTCAGCACTCCAAGAAGAAGTGGGTTGCCCTCTTACCACAATAAGCCACCTCTATATATCTTTACGTGAAAAAAAAATTTGGATGCCTATAAAGGCTTGTGCAGCGAGATTAGTGACAGTGTTAAGAAGACTGCCATCGGTCGTCGTGTATGTGACTGGGTTCACCATAAATTAAACTTCGTTCTGAATAGAAAATGTCCCTTATGAGTAATGCGTCATCCGGCGTTTGTTTCGCTTTCTTTTGTGGCGAGCCTTTTGTGCTTTGCAACTGTCAGCGATATTTTTGCTGCCTGGCGTGAATCCAATGGGCCATGCAATATTACATGCGTTAAGAAAACTCCATCTGCTACAAGGTAATCTTGAAGCCTTTTTTTTCTTTTTTACGCAGTAGTTTTAAGGTTGCATAAGACACGCAGACGAAACCGGACAGAAGAGGGAGACGTCAATACGACGGGTGGCTTCCAGTATTATATTGAATCAGCACGAACTAGCCTAATTTTCCACGCTGCAGTAGTTTTAAGCACTGGCTGCCTCCATTGTAGTACCTCTGCTTGTCATGCGATAGACCAGTGTTCAATTCTCATTCGCACCGTAGATATAGTATTTACTTATTTGCACGTGTCTAGAATTTCTGCCTACAGACAACGCCAACTTTCCGCTCACAACCAATGACTATGCAAGGAACGTCGAATTGAAATTTCCGGAGAAACGAACTCTTTGACGCTCTACCGTTAACATTATAGTGATGTCTGAATTTTATTTTGGGGCAGCAGCCAACTGCAAGCATTAGCAATGCTAACGCTCAGCCTTGCACGAAAGACTACATCTCGTTGCTGCTTCTGAGTCCTCGCCTATCTCCATCCGAGGTGCGTAAGATTAGAAAAGCGGGCTAACGCTGCACCTGACCCAAACTTCATTTTTTCCCCAAGATATTTCTGCAGCTAATCTGACGGAGCAATTCTCATAGCATCTTTCAATTTTTTGCGTCTTTTTCTGAAAGTAGTACACATATATGGAACAGGTAAGCCGAATTACAAACGTTTTTATATATGCGTAAACATAATGAATATTGTTAGAGGAAACAGAGAAAAAAGGTCACTGACTAGGCCGACGCGTACCGGGTTCATTTGGTTATAAGGCTCATTTGTGGCTGCAGCGAAAACCTAATTTATGTCAAAGGCTTATACCTGATCAATTCTCCTATGGAAAGCTCCAAGCAATCGAGCTAGCGTGGCACTTCTTCCAAGTAAATATTCTATGAACACTCCGTCTTATATGATTGAGGAGGATCCTTGCTCTAGAACTTTCGCTCCGAGAACAGCTTATTTTCTACCATAAGGTTTTCTTGTGTGCAGCTCTGTCCTTTTATTCTCTCAAATCCCATGGTGAGTAAATTCGCCGTAAAAAGTCCCAATTTAGGCTAATATATGGCGTAAGCCAGGCTTGCCTGACGGTCACCTTCTGCGTCACGCCTCACCTGCGCTCATAGACGCTTATTTGGAACTTCTTCCTTGCATATACGGACAGGCTGGGGCCAGATACGTGATTTTTTTGTTGTTGTTCTCCAGCAATGTGGAAGCTACTTAGAACGCGAACACAACGGATACACTGCAGTTTACTTCTTGATAAAGAAGTGGCAGACACAATCTTCGGAGACTTACCTAACTGAAGAATTAGTGAGGTTGCGGAACTTTCGAGCCAAACCGCTCATAACTTTGCGCAAGTGAACAAAATAGAAAGTGTTGTTTGTGGAACGGGTACTAAAAAGCAAGTTGTGTTAAGTTTAGAAAGAGAAAGTATTTTGTTTCCATAGGTGGCGCAATTTGTGAAATCTCAAACTGCCATCTTCTGTTCCTGACATATAGTTAAAATTTTCAGTCCTTGCAGTACAACATTCCCGTCACACCAATGACTATGCAGCAATAGCTAACGCGTAAATTTTGTTCGCACTAAGCCGTCTTCGGCTTTGCAGATAAATTTCACTACGAAGGCAATATACAAAGCCCTCTCCGCAATAAGCAGCGGATTAGTTAAAAGGAAATTGTTCCTATTGCTAACCTTTGGTTCTCGCATATGCTGCATTGAGAAACAAAAAATGCATTATACCCACAGTATTCAACGTTTCTGACATCCAGAGGTTGTGCCTTCGTGCACGGATGGCTGTTACTTTCTTTATGCAATCTTTCTTTCATCAGTGAATATCGTCATCATTTGAATGCTACCAAATCTACGGCGATCTCAGGGTAATGACCTTGGCTAATCTCATTATGTTTTTTAAGTGGAGTTCTTCAACCCCTTTACACCTGAAAAATGTGGGGCAGCGCTTAGAACACCCAAAAAATATAATATAGTGACATTGAGTTACAGGAATAGCAAGCACCGACCTACTTTTTGATGCAAGAAGGAACAAGCTTAGCAGCACCCTCGACTACCAAGGCAAATTTAGTACACAAAGGTAAAACATTTTATATAATGCCAGCGGACCAAGTTTATCTGTCATACAGACGTGCACCGGAAAATTCAGGATGATGATGGTAAGGCAGAAAACACAGCTGGGAAGTTTCCCTCTTAGAGTGAAAATCACCGTACTTCTCAACTAATTATAAGAGTGCCTACCTAGCAAAACTTAGGCTAGGAAGGAAATCTAGACTGATATATATATATATATATATATATATACATATATATTGAAGGGAAGGCATGGCAGGTCCGGGTAATTTCTATATCGAATGAACTTGCAGATAGCACATTTGAAAAGGAAATTGCCTTTACTAACGTTTCGGCCGTCGCACGGCCTTCATCAGAGTAAGTAGCTACGATACAATGCAGGCGCTTTTATGGGCTCACGTGATGAACTCTCGGTGCAGCAGCTGGGACAATCAAAGTAATCTGTCAGAAAGCTTGTGTTAACATCACTGACATGAGATGGGTGCATGAACCTACAAGTTTCAAATTTCCTTGCGCATCAACACGTGGGACACAGTGAGGTTGCGAAGACATGTGAAAGAGCTCTGAAGTAAAGAAACCATGGATGACTAATATACATAACAATGTAGTTTAAATATTTTACTAATCTAAGAAGTCGTGTTGTAATAGTGCAAGACAGGTGAGATTTCTTACGTTTTCATTGATACCTGAATGAATGGTGTTAAATTTGTGGATCAAGAAGGATTCCCTCACTTCCTTATCGTGATTCGTCTTGAAACCGGACTGAATAATAGGGGCCCTAAATTTGTCGAAACCGTGGTCAGGCACACTGATGCGTTTCGACCGTGGTAGATTGGGGAGGCTTACGACGTGTGCATGGTGATTATTAAACCAAATTCTGAAACTTGTCTCTGTTTGACCTATGTATTGAACTTTGCATATTGAACACTCGAGAAGGTAGACGACGTTAGTACTATCACATGTCTAGTCCCGATTTATTTTTAATGAAAAGCTAGATGAGGTACTTTAAACTATTTTAGATGTCACCATGTGCGCGAACACTTTGCAACGTGGTTTGTTGCAGCGATGACAGTCTTCTTGACGTGAACACGTGGTTTTAGATGAGGTTAGTAAATCACAAAGGTCTCGCGATCGTCGGTAGACAACGCGTGGTTGTTCTATAAAGATTTCTTGGACCACTCGCTCTCTATTAAAATGTTGAATTGTTTCTTTAAAACATGATTGACATAGGGAGCTGAGGCTGCGTGTGTCAAACGTGCTATCTGCAAGTCAATTCAATATATATATATATATATATATATATATATATATATATATATATATACATATATATATATATATATATATATATATATATATATATATATATATATATATATATATATATATATATTCTTACACACCATTACACGGCATTGAATAGTTGGTTTGTGATAATGTGGTTTGTAGCAATTTCTAAGTGGTGTCAAATTGACATTATCAAACAAATGGTCCGAGATAATTCATCGCACAGAGATGCTGCACAATGGATACGGCGCCGACGCAGCCGTCGTAGAAGACGTGCAGTACAGGGTGTCGTGCGTAACCCGTCTTATTCGAACACCAATAAAACAGTAAACACGAAGCGAAATGAAGTGGACAAGCCCATAACTGCGTATGGCTGGCCTACACTTCCTCGTACGCAGCTTGCGAAGAAGCCCCCTCCTAGGACTCCCCGCCCTCCAGCTTTCTCCGAGCCAACATCCGTTGAAAATGTGTCAAGGGTAGATCTACAGATTATCTCGATGCTAAGATCCCTGGTAGCTGTCATTGCATACCTACCGAGGAGCCTAGGAACTCCAACTGCTCAAAGTGGCCTACAGGTGCTGGACGCGTTGAGCCCAGTCCTCGCCGCCCTTGCCTGGAATCATGACAGGAGATCAACAATCGTTGCACAAAGAGGTCAGACAAGCATCAGTTATCCAGTGAAACGCAAGAGGACTTAGATCACGAATTTCCGATTTTCGTCACTGCGTGTTCTTTAACTGTTACCCAATCATCCTGATTTCTGAGCCAAACTAAACAGATCCAATCAGACTATCAGAATACGTATCAATTCCGCCCAAAGCCGGCAACGAAAGAAGCAAGGTCCTTGTGTACATTCGCCACGAGCTTACTTACATGATTCATCCTCTGCCACCACAAGACAAATACCAGTAGGTTTGCCTGACTGTGAAGCAATAAACTCTCGCCTTCACATTTGTGTGTGTTTGCCTATCCTTTTCAGCTCGTTCTGACCGAAAAAGACTGAATGACATACTTGCGAGCGAACCGGGACCATGGATAATTGCAGTGAACTTCAACGCCCACCACCCTATCTTAGGAAGCTCAAAAGTGAAAACCACAGGCGGGAAACTGGCTTCATTTGTGTCGGCCCATGCACTTTCTCTACTTAATGATGGGGATCCCTACATTTCTACGAGAGTCTACGTACAACAGCTGCTTGGACTGGATATTTGTGTTTCGTCGCTTCATCACAAGCGTCAAGGGGTTTTTAGACATCAAGGTGCATGGTAGCGACCATATCTCTAGTTATCTCGACGTTAAAGGCTTCGCCAGGGGTCAACTGCCGAAAACCACCCGGAGGATAGATTGGTCTGCATTCACAACCAACATAGAAGACACATGTGCAAAAGGCTTATCCTCTGGCATTGAGCAAGCGATCAAAGAAGCAGCGCAGAGCGCAATGTGCACGCTGACCTGTTCTTCAAGGTCCTTGGAAATGGACGTGGAGTTAGAGCGACTTCGCGCGATTCGTCGGCGTGCAGAGCGCAGATATCGGCTTACGAAGTCTATTGAAGATCTACGCATATCAAGGTGCATGCAAAACAAGATCTAGCGCCGTAAAGATAAACTGGATTTCCAACGGTGGGCGAAGTTTTGCGAATCTCTAGACCCTCGCAAACCACTCTCAAATATGGCGAACCGCGCGAGGAATACACACATTTCCCAAACAACGTAGCTTTGATGATGGTCACACCAGGCTCCATGCTCGAAATGACGCCTGTAGTAAAGAATTTTCATGGAGCTGCGGACATAGAAAACGTGCATCTGTCAACGATGACAGATGCATGGTTTTGGATGAAGGTTTTTCAACGCGCTAATCACACAGATTTAGATGAACGTCTGTGGAAGCTCTGCAGAACTGAGATGCCAGCCATTTCTAACAGCAGCCTGCATCGTTGGGCTGTTGCATATTCTCGAATAAAACTCTCCAAGGGAGTTGAGACCACCGTGTCCGTTGTTTTGTGAGTGATGCATGAACTTATAAAACGCGAATATTTTCTTATCACACGTTTTGCCTGCACTTCTGAAGGTGCCCGATATCGTGTCGAGGTACGCTTTTTTCTAAGCCATAGTAACATTTCCATCGATACAAGAATGTGCAGGGTGCCTCTGAAAATAAAAACGTGAAAAAAGGGATCTATAAGGTTCGCCCTCAATAGTTTAGCGTAATAGCGCGTACTTTTTATTGTATTAGGCTACAAGAAAAAGTTCCGGTATGGATAATACAATGTTGTCGATAAAGTTGAAAACGGCTTCTGTCATTGAAGCTTTCGCATATGACTGCATTTTTGTAACGGGTAGCGTTCTTTCCACCACGAGCGTTTACACGCGCAAAATGTTCTCCAAACTATTATGCACCCACGATTTGGTCTTAAAAAACACGCGCAGCAACTTGTGTGCTTTTCGTGAAGGGTGGTTGGCATTAAACCATAAAGTCGTAATTTTATTCACATATTCTGGCACCCGAGAGCAATGTACGCTTGTACACCGCAACACTACTATGATAATACATGTAATATTAAGCCTGTGCGTTCCTAAAGTCATTCTTGGGTTTTGATGTAATACTCTTCTAAAAATGGCTTGTTATTTTGACAAGTTTTTAAAATAATGCTCAAATTAAACTTTTGTTATTTTCTGTCTCTTGTAGAACCGACAAGCATTGCTGAAGTTGCCTAAACTGATCACTTCATTATTTACTTAGGTAGTCGCGTGAAACTAAAGCATGGGTCAATTCAGTAGTAAGCTGCACAGTCGCTATATGCTTGTACGTTGCATGTCCTGGTACCCACTTAGGAGCGTTCTCCGACTAAAACCAGTTGTCTGACTCCCTCAGAAAAATCTGTGTGTGATCTTGCTTTTCTAAAAGGGCCAGAGGACTCGCCTGGAGAGCGCTCCCTCGGACGCATCGAAAGAGTCACCCTGTTATTCTTAAGTGAGTCTTATACGTGGCAAGTCAGAGCTCTCCGAAAAGAGTAACGCATACTCCCATTTTTGTAGATTTTGCCAAGTAATGGTATTCGGACGTACGGAATGAAACATTCTTTGCCTTTCAGTGGCATAAAAGCAGGGAACGCTGTGAGATAGGTATGCATACGGAGGTGCCCTTTGAAATCTCAAAAAAGTATTTCACATGATCACAAATTGTCATTTTCTTTGGTGACACAGATACACGAGTGGATCAGTGGGACTTCCGTGAAACATTCCTTCTACGTCAGACCCCAAATAAAAAATATAATACTGAACTGCCAAGCAACACCCGCGTTGTTCCTTGTATTTTAAGCTTTTGCGTGGAATTGGTACTTTCGGTTCATTGAAAAAACCTTTACAAGTATTGCTACGTGTGAGTAGTGTAGTCGCAAGAGGAATATGTGCACGATGGAAAGTTCAGTAATGAATTTCTGGGATGCCACGTCGACAGAAGGACGAATTCCAACATGAAACGTAACGACAGTTTATTAACCTGCTAGCGACAGCTGGGTGAGCTTGCCGGTGATGCACTCTAATGGTCATAGATGCAAAAATAACATAGCTTTGCAATTTGCTTTTCACAGCCACCAGTGGTTACGTAAGCCTTCGGTAAATCTGCTGTGGCGCTGTCCATCATTGTGAGCATTTTACATCAAACCGTCGTCTGACGACGGTTTAACCTGTGACGAGACGGGGGCTGCAGGTTTGTGGGCAGTGGCTGCCACAAATATTTAAAGCAGGAAAGCGGAAAATATGCCATGCTCATGTCACTTGTATCTTCGTGGTGTGCTTGCACTGTCTCACGACTTCCACCATGCAGCCCAAGAATAC
Organism: Rhipicephalus microplus; assembly: GCF_013339725.1. Taxonomy (NCBI): domain Eukaryota; kingdom Metazoa; phylum Arthropoda; class Arachnida; order Ixodida; family Ixodidae; genus Rhipicephalus; species Rhipicephalus microplus. The sequence continues at coordinate 48,314 of NW_023611517.1, read as the reverse complement.
ACACATTTCACGCGTAATTTTTCTTCCCGAAAGGGGAGTAGACGATCACAGAGGGCGGAAATTTCATGCGATTACAATGTATCGCTCTGGGATGCCGAAAACCGACGATCTAACAGTATAAATGGCTTCAAGGTAACAAGCGTTGTACCTCGAAAAACTTCCGAACACACCAATCACCAGCCTCTCACGTCAAAACTGAAAGCACGATTTCAAGTTTTCTTTTTTCAAGATAAAGGTGAAGTCTCTCATTCGTCTTTCACAGAAAGGAACGCTCGTTAAGCTCAAGAAAATTTCTTATAAGTTTCATGTAGCTGAAAAGAAGATCTCTTTGAATATATTTTACCAAACAAGAGAAGAAAAGTGTAGAAAATGAGTGGGCTTTCTTCTAGAGTAGTAACAACAGTACTGAAAGTTGGGCGAGTTGGTACTCATTCATGACTTCTTTGCGCAAACACGTCCACGGACACAAGGAAAAGAGGCAAACAGCACGGGTGCAAACTCACAACTAGTTTATTTTGAACAACGAACTGTACTTATATCTTCACGTAGCCCGCACTCCCCCCCATCGGTGGATCCGGGAACCGACGAGATAACCTAAAGAAAGCTTATTCAGCGCTACGTCATGATAAGAACCACAAAACAACAAAAATTGAAAAGTTCGCGCATCTGCAGACGTATTGTTGCCCGTGTCTTTCAAAAAGTCAAATTCTTTATCGGACATGGTGACGGAAGCTTGGCCAACACATTTTTCTCCCATGTTTCTAATATGGAATGCTTCAATCAACTCCTTCTTAATTTTTCTCTTGTGAGTTGACAGAATCTTTGTGTCTGAAAAAATTGGTACGCACCCTCAAGACTTGCAGTGATCCACCAGATGTGTTCGTCCTGAACTATGTAATGCCGAGTCGTGCTCCCTCAACCGTGTGTTTACACACCTTCCAGTTTGCCCGACATAAGATCTGCCACAGATGAACGGAACCTGGTATACCACTGCTATTCTGCAGGACCGGTATTGTTGGCTGTGTTTCATCTGGCAGCTGTTCTTATTCTGCGCAGTGCCGGACTCCATCATGTTCCGAAGTCGTGGACACAACTTTGACAGCTTGTTGGGTGCTGTAAAAACCGAGGTTACTCCGTATCTCGCTGCTACGTTCTTCAAGCCTTGGGACAACCTATGAACATATGGGAGAACTGCAAGCTTCATTTTTTCACTTTGTATTCTTCTGGGACTTCTGTCCGTACCTTTTATCACTGGGATGAGTTTTTTGCAAATAGTCTTCAGCAAATGGCTGTGATATCCAGCTGCCCTGAGCCTGTTTAGCTGGTCCTGAAAGCTGGAAGCCATCTCGTGCACACATGACCGCAGCAACGAAGATCTAAAGCATGGGGATGCTATCGCATTTTTTATTACTTTTGAGTGACTAGATGCAAAATTTAGCAGTGGTTTTTTGGCTCGTGGACTATACCACCAACACACATGATCTGCCTTGAAGAGCAACTTGATGTCCAGAAACTGTAGAGACTTGTCTTGTACAAACTCTATTGTGAACTTCAGCCCACAGAAATTCTCTCTAAGTAGGCTGGTGTATGTATCGGGTCGGCTGTAGCACCCATCCTAAGTGACATGTTCCTCAGTCGCGTTGATATAAAAGTGTAAGATAGTCTAGCAGGGACTGCGGAACACATTTCCTGGTACGTGGACACTATCTTGTACTCGTACCAAAAGATAACTATAACCAGAACGTCATCAATGTTCTCAAGGTGTTTAGAGAGAATTCCTGTGGGCTGAAGTTCACAATAGAGTTTGTACAAGACAAGTCTCTACAGTTTCTGGACATCAAGTTGCTCTTCAAGGCAGATCATGTGTGTTGGCGGTATAGTCCACGAGCCAAAAAACACTGCTAAATTTTGCATCTAGTCACTCAAAAGTAATAAAAAATGCGATAGCATCCTCATGCTTTAGATCTTCGTTGCTGCGGTCATGTGTGCACGAGATGGCTTCCAGCTTTCAGGACCAGCTAAGCAGGCTCAGGGCAGCTGGGTATCCCAGCCATTTGCTGAACACTATTTGCAAAAAACTCATCCCAGTGATAAAAGGTACGGAAAGAAGTCCCAGAAGAATACAAAGTGAAAAAGGAAGCTTGCAGTTCTCCCATATGTTCATAGGTTGTCCCAAGGCTTGAAGAACGTAGCAGCGAGATGCGGAGTAACCTCGGTTTTTACAGCACCCAACAAGCTGTCAAAGTTGTGTCCACGACTTCGGAACATGGTGGAGTCCGGCACTACGCAGAATAAGAACAGCTGCCAGATGAAACACAGCCAACAATACCGGTCTTGCAGAATAGCAGTGGTATACCAGGTTGCGTTCAGCTGTGGCAGATCTTATGTTGGGCAAACTGGAAGGTGTGTAAACACACGGTTGAGGGAGCACGACCTGGCATTACATAGTTCAGGACAAACAAATCTGGTGGATCACTGCAAGTCTTGTGGGTGCGTACCAATTTTTTCAGACACAAAGATTCTGTCAACTCACAAGAGAAAAATTACCAAGGAGTTGATTGAAGCATTCCATATTAGAAACATGGGAGAAAAATGTGTTGGCCAAGCTTCCGTCACCATGTCCGATAAAGAATTTGACTTTTTGAAAGGCACGTGCAACAATCCGTTTGCAGATGCGTGAACTTTTCCATTTTTGTTGTTTTGTGGTTCTTATCATGACGTAGCGCTGAATAAGCTTTCTTTAGGTTATCTCGTTTGTTCCTGGATCCACCGATGGGGGGGGGGGGCGTGTGGGCTACGTGAAGATATAAGTACAGTTCGTTGTTCAAATTAAACTAGTTGTGAGTTTGCGCCCGTGTTGTTTGCCTCTTTTCCTTGTGTCCGTGTACGTGTTTGCGCAAAGAAGTCATGAATTTCTTCTAGAGCTCTCGTTGCCCACATAGGCAATTAGGGCACATCGGTGGATGAAACCAGATGTCATCAAAAGCATGTGTTGTAAAAAGTGAAAGGGTCTCTAAAAGAGGAAATGTTGTAGTCCGTGTATTGTCATGACCCTCCTCACATATTATTTACACTGTCAATGAATCACGTTATTACTTGACGCTCTTTTTCAGTGGCTCTATAGTTTATTTCGTTTTTTATTCTTGTTTACAGTGCCATAACGTTAATGATACTAAAAAGGGGAGTAGCAAAAGAAACATTATGGTATCATAATTAGGTCAAGTATTCGTCACCAGAAATCACGCAGCATAAGCAAGCTGTTTGTTGCAGATCAGTGGCCATAGTTTTACGATGTAGTACACTAGTTATTGATATACTACTTATAGTCTGTTAAATATTGTTAACATTGCGTCTAACACAAAAAACAAGCCCATAAATTTACATTTTCCTTAACACAAAAGCAGGTCATAGAAAAAGACATAGCACAATTGACTGTTCATTGGCTCCTCACGTTATACAATGTGTCTAGGCACCCGAGATGCGTAGTCAACACAAGTTACGAGGAAGTTGAATCCAATAATTACACTATCTAGAACAAAATATTGTGAAAATTTTCAGTGTAGAGTAGGTAGCAATAATACATTAGGCAGCATTTTTAATAAACCGATTTTTCGTTTTTTAGGTAAAAACTTGATGTTCGAACGCGGTCGCCAAAGTTCCAATGAAAATTTTATTATCATTAGCCCACTGTATTTTCCTTAAACATTCAATTCGCCTTTCAGTACTTGTGTGCTCAAGTGGCTGTGCTCTCAACGTTTATGACACTGGTTCTCTCTCTTCCTTTCTCTCTTTCAACCCCTTATTCCCCAACCAAAGTGTGTGGTTGCATACCAGATACTAGCTTCTGGCTAACTTCCCTGCCTTCCTTTTTCTCGTTTCTCTTGGCCCCAGTAAACTGTGAGTGCATACCATTCGGGCTGGCATTGCCGGACGCTTTATGTATTTACTCTTGAACGCTGTAGTATTTCACCATGACACAGCAGAGTGGAAAACGCTACGAGATGTTTGAGATGTGTTATTCTATCTTTAAATGAACGTTTAGTTTAAATTTCAAATAAATGTTTCTTTGACACATCCTCGAGACACTGGGTATCAACTACCATACGCAGCGCGGCGAAAAGGTCGGGATACCCAGACGTATTCACGAGCGCATCGTCGTTATGCCGTTGCCTAAGAACATGCACCCGACACATCACATCGGTCGGCGCAACAGGCGCGCCCAAGACCTTGAAAAGAAATTCGGCAATAGCAAAGACACAGTTTACGTGGACGCGGCCCGTTACGCGGCCCGTTACGACTGCCACCGCGGCTTCGCGGTCGCGATCACGGATCATGTGGGTACTTGCGTCACGAGTGCGACGATAGGCACGGAAGAGGACGGAGGTGGCCGAAGAAGCTGCCATAGCCCTCGCGATAGCCACCACGGACGCCGAGGTGATAATAGGCGACTCGCGGGCGGCGATACGCAACTACGCCAGCGGCCGCATCTCCCGCGAAGCGGCCCGCATTCTCCAAATTACGAACGCAACATCTGCCGCAAAAACGACAGTTTCCTCGTATGGACCCCCGGCCACACGGACCCTCCGCCTGCGGGCAACGCGACTGCCCACGCCGCGGCTCGAGGACTTGCACGCCGAGCTGCGACGCCTGCCGACAGTCCCGATGTCTCGTACACTTCGACAGCGATGCGGGAATGGACGTGGGGGGGAATCGCATGACCACTTTCAGAGACATCACGCAACACTACAGACTGAACAGATGCAAATATCTACCACCCCACGCCAAACTAAACAAGAAACAGCAGGTTGCTTGGAGACAACTACAGACACCACGTACCCGAATCCGGTGATCCTTTGCCTCTGCTACCCAGGCATTTATACGTCCGACGCGTGTAAGGCGTGCGGAGCCAGAGCGACGCTGCAGCACATGCTGTGGAAGTGTACCGCGAACGCGCAGCAGTCCCCTACGAACCCGATAGACATGGCGGTCTCTAACCGCGAGGCGCGGTGGGAAGCGGCTCTGCTCAGCCACGACCTTGCCGATCTTCTGTGGGCCGTCCGGCATGCCCAGGATGCCGCCCGGGTCCAAGGACTCGAGGCCGTCACCTAGGGCGGGGTGCTTGTAGCCCCACCCCGCTCAATGACGCCGGACATGTTCAATAAAGTTTTTACTCCCTCACTCGGCGCTTCTCGCAATATATCGCAGTTCTCGTCGTTCTCCTAATTTCTTCTATATTCTTCTGGGATGCATCATAGCAGTGAGGTGAAGAAAGAAGATTCGTCGCAAGCCGCTAGATCACGCCTTAGCTATCTCCTTTAGTGCCAAAAAAAAGAAACAAGCACATATTTGGCGCCAGTGCTGCATGCCAGCGACTATATTCAAAAAAGAGCCAGAAGATTAGCTAAAGATCGGCAAAACATTTATGCAATTCAACTTTAGCGCCAAACTAGTAGCTAAATAAAAAAAACATGTTTAATCTCTCCATCATAGGAATCGTCAAAACACGAAGATAAAATCGGTCCTTAGAGATAAGTAACACATTTTTAATGTATATTGATTTAAATTACCTTGAGCACTGTCTATTGATTTCACGTGCATGCATACAGGTTGTGGCTTAGCCATATTCGCCATCCCCTAACATCCATCATTAAAGAATAAACAAACCATCTTAGCCACAAATACTTCTGTGAGAGTGGAACCAGAGAAACGATGTGACAGCCAGAAGAGCGTGACTTATTGGCCGCCAAACTTGGGCTAATGCAGCAAACACCACTGCTCGACGACAGGGAAGCTCAGTGCATGTCGCGTCTTCCCTTTGGCCGGCCGCGATTATTTGCGGGGCAAGCGTATGAAGGAAACGTGGAGTTGAAGCAACACGAAAGCCAGATCGATTTGGTATGAATGAATGCCATGAGCTGTGCCGACGCTACGAATAAGGTCGCCACCTGGGAGCGTGTTAAGGCATTGATATAATTGCAATTTTCCTATACACCAGAACACAGCGAGCAAATGCTTGCTGCCATATTGAAAAGTGCGTGGCGCCGTCTGATGCAAGTGCGGCGAAGCAACACTCAACTACCAGGTGAGCAGACGCTCTGCAAATCAAACGTGAACTTCACAACTCGAGTCCGGCTGTAATCATGTTTCGCGCTCTTCCTGTGCTGAAAGTTTATGCTGATTTCGTGTGAAATGTCGAGGAGACCTTCCTCGACAGTCCGAAATGTCGGTAGCACGTGCATTGCAAACTACGGAAGCAGCGTCATCAGGTACGTACTACAGTGATTGAAAGAAACACGAACAACGGAAAGCATTGCTTTCGACTCAGTCGAACTGCGGCGTGCCTTGGCTATGACATGGCAGAAGTCGTGTTGTAAGCTGGCATCACCGTAGCGCTAGAATCTGGTTCCAATTTACGCTCATGCACCGGATGTGTATCAATTGCCAGTCCTGCCGGACACTCGGTACACACACGCGCTGCCAAAGTGCCAGCCAGAACAACATAATAAAATGCGACGGTGACGCTGGCCAAAAGAACGTGTAGATTAACCTAGCGACAGTCAGGGCATGCCGCAGTTCGACCGAGTCGAAAGTGACTGGTGCAAACATGATAAACATGAGACGCGTGTCATGAAACAACATGACTACAAGCTACGCTCATGATGCGTTCGCGGCTGTTTCGCTAGCTTCACACGTACCTAACTTGGTATTACGTGGCGCGAACGGAGGACATAGGTAAATCACACATCCAAACATGGTAATCACGACATGGGTGTCATGTAACGACATGACGACATGCCACACTCCTTATGCGCTCGCGGCCGTATCGCTAGCTTCACATATGCCAAATTTGGTATTACATGACGTCAATAGATGACGAAGGTTTGTGTCTGGTGCAAACATGATCATTATGAGATGCGTGTCATGTAGGATTATCACTACAAGCCTCAGTCAAAGCGCTAATACATTTCGACGTGACGCGGTGCGCGTGCTCGCCGACGTTCATTTCGTTGTGCCACGCTGGCGTTTCCACGCCAGGCACTGATCCTGCCATACACTCGCAGGCACGCGCCGCGCTGCGTTGCCGTGACGCATGCGCGTTTCAGCGCGTCCGGCGTCCCTCCGTCACAAAAAGAGGGAGACGCAGTGTTGCCAGGGTAACGCATCGGCACGAAATGCAGCATGTCGCGTTTCGCGGCGCTTGCCGTCGGGCCGAGCTGACGGACGTTGTGGCACCTGGCGTCAGACTATAGAGTGCTTGCGTTTTGCTAACGTAGCGACGCAGTGTCCAGCATGCGCGTGCGTCCACTTTGCATTGGAGTATATTACGCCGTTCATGATGCGCTCGCGGCCGTTTTGGTAGCTTCACGTATACCAAATTTGATGTTACGTAACGTCAATGGATGAATAAATACATGACTGGGACAAGCATGATAATCATGACACGCCTATTATGTAAGAACATGACAACATACCACTCTTATTGCGTGCTCACGGTCATTTCGCTAGCTCCACATATACTAAATTTGGTATCACGTGACGTCAATTGATGACGAAGGTAAACGACACATCCAAACATGATAATTATAACACGGAATATATGTATGGCATCATTTCCCTCCACCTCGTGACGTTGTGCTGATTTTAAAATATGATATTATTATTTCTTACTTACGCTTAGTATATCATCAATTCCCACTGTGTGTAAGATCTGCTAATTTTTTAGGGGCGAAGCTTCTTAAAGCGGCACCCGTTCGTCCGTCGTAGTCGTAGTGGTAGTGTGTAACAAGTGTTACATTTGGACCTGTAAGCTGGTGCCGGTGCGAGATTTCTCCTGTGCTTTGTTGAACAATGAATGTATCGCGGCGTGCGCGTTTACTAAAAGCCGAATACTCCTGTCTCTCATTTCCCATTAGCAGCTGTTGGCATGTACCTTGAGCACTATCTGACAGGAAAAGTTTGCTACGTTATACTCGCTGGGCGTAACCTCCTTGGTTTTAGAAAGGTTTAGCTAGCGTTGGGCAGCAGTGCCATGAATACAGTGAACTATAGTATATACCATGAACTCGAGGTGGTTAAAGGTGGCAAGTAGACCCGAAACGCAAGCTGTAAGAAAGTGTGCAGTGTGCCACCTCTCGTTTAGTCCCTGCACTCTAAGGCAAAATTACCCGAAAAAGGCGTAACGGAGCCCAATAGGCGCACGCGATGAACGGATAGACCATTGAGGAGCAACCACAGAGGGAAGCGTGCAGCGCGAAAGCACTGCTCTCCACTAGAGATGAACCGCCCGGGCATCAGAGGCAGTGCGAAAAGCGTTGGCAAGGTGATTACCCTCTTTCTCCTCAGAGCACTTGTCCTTCTTCTCCTCTGCTGGCTCAGCTTTTCCCGTATTTTGCCGACGGTGGTTGCGTAGCGTCGCGCTCGGGTTGCTAGGCCTCGGCCGCCTGGATTCGACGATCTAAGTATCGCGACATGTTGCTTGTGTGTACGCCTGGATCTACACACAAGAGAGACAGCGTGGGCTGCTGCTTTAGTGTTTCGCTGCACCCATGAAGTCTGGAGCAAGCCTCGACAGGTCACCACGCCACGCTGTATATTTCTGGCTTCAAGATAGTCACGACCAACACACGACAGCAACAGATGAGAAGGCCAATATGGCGGTCGAGAAGACAACAGGCCTATTGGATATATACTTCAGTCCGACTCAGGGCAGAAAACAGCGCTGGATTCTAAGCAAGTAGGTTATCATTTTTATTCTACTCTACTTGTCGTGTGTGCGATACGGATCGCGCTTGCCGGCAACGGGCTCAGTCCTGTTGTATATCGCACGCACGAAATGCATTGCGAATGTCAGCTTCGGCGTCTGCAGTTCACCCGTGCTTTGCCATTGCCTGGAAATTGGCTGCCATTGCCATCGGCCTCCCGTACGCTCGCTCATTGAGTGCTCGCCTGTCTTCGCCCCCGCGATGAGCTCTGGGCTGACGATATTGGACTGAGACCTCATCGCTGCGTTGGGAGTCGTCGAAAACACGTTGCGGGTTCTCGAAAACAGCTTAAGTGTAGTATGTCGCGCGCTGTAAGTGCACCAGCACGGGCTAGCGGGGCTTTTGCTAGCGTCGGAACTCATTGAAAATTTGTTGCCATTACAGTTAGCTTCCCCGTCAGTCGGTCACAAGCAGCTCGGCGCAGTAGGTTGGCCGCGGCGGTGGACTTGCGTTTGCGCGCTGCGCTCGCTCGAGTTTGTGGAAAGGGGCCGCAATGCCATCGATTTCTTCGGCGCTAGCTCCAAACCAGCTCGGCGCTGTGCATGGCGGCGGCCAAGCGTATGCTCGCTTTGCTGTTCGAAGTTCGCTGGCGGCAGACACTCCGCGTGAGTGCCGTGTTTGGTCTCGCGTTCGCTGGCTGAAGCTGAACGAAGTCGCTCGCTTACGACTTGCCGACTTGCTAGCGGCACGGTAGTTCGCGGAGTTGTGACTGCAGCCGCCGCTTCTAAACTGTTGCGCTATGGGGATCGAATAGAGTCTTTGACGATGTGTGACATCACGGTGGAATTATCAGCATGTCATATCTCACATATGTTTTTAGATCACCTTGCACGTATTTCTCATATGCATTTGTATCCATCCTCTATCACGTGTGACTCACTATTTTACATACTTATTCTGCAGCCGTGAGCACACACCGTGCTGAAGACTGTGCGCTGGCGTCTGCGATGCCCGTCTTCCATCTCTTTCGTCAGAGCAGCTTCAGAAGGACTGTGCGAGATTTGAAGGTAAAGTTATTTGCATGTCATATTTTAACGCTTGTTTTTATATTAACGTGCACCTACTTGTCATATGTGTGCATCCTCATCTTCTGTGACGTGTGCCTGACTATTTTTACTATGTTATTGTACGTGCAGCCGTGGGAACACAACAGGCAGAAGGCTGCGTGCGCTGGCGTCTGCAATGCCTGTCATCTATCGCTTCCGTCGGAGGAACTGCCCAAGGAGTGAACAAGATTTGGCAACGAGACTGGACTTGTACACTTCACCATGAATTTACCTAAAAGAATGGGGAAACTTCATGTGCATGTAGGAAAAATACAAGATTCATATGTCTCACTTTTGTCTTTCGTTGTTGCCGTGACTGTGAAAGCAGTTAACACATAGGTGGCTAACTACTTTTTCGCGTGTTCTTTTCTGCGGAATTTGTTGCTCACTTCGCAGAAAAACAGGCTAAAAAGTATTAGGCCTGTCGGAAATAAACAAAAAACAATGTTTGAACTGGGGACAAAAAGTTTGTCCAATTGGAGTATTTGAGTGCATAAAGCGTTCGTCCGGCAAGCTGCAACTGTGAGGACTAACGGTTGCCCAGGAAGGTGTAAATTTGGGAATTAACAGTTGCTCTATAGGGTTCAAATGTGAGGACCAAATGTTAGTCGCTTGAGAAGACTGATAGACCTGGTACCGTTAGTCCTTAAAGAGATTATTGATTGTGGCAGCCCCATTCCTCCCAAAAAGAACGAACCACACACCATTTTAATACCCCTTTGCCTTAGAGTGTGTAATGTCCGCTGGATGGCGGTGCTTCTGTATGGGGAATATATGATGAAAAAATGCGAGATGGTGGTACTGGAGGTTTGAATAGATGGACGAACAGACATACAGACAGATTCATAGATGAACGCATGAACGGACGCAGGGGCGGATGCATGGACGAACGCAGGGATGGACGCAAGAACAGACGCATGCATGGATGGGCGCATGGACGCATGGACGGTCACACAGATGGACACATGGACGAACGAATGCTTCACCCCACTCTCCATCATTCACTCCGTGGATATGCTGCAAATTGTTTGTACTTGAAGTTGTTGACCTAAAGAGCCACTCACCAGGCCCTATACCGAATTTTAGTTAGACAGTGGAAGTTGTTGGGTATCCGATGAGGAATGTTTTGCCACAAAAATTTTTCGAATCGGTTTATTACGAGTGGAGAAAACAGGTTTTTTGAAGCGGCGCGAAACGAGGATGAGAAGAGACGAGCTCGAAATTTTGCCGCTCCTCCGCGTAGCCTTCGCAAGCCATACCTCTTCCCCATCCTCTTCGGCATCCGACCAAGAGGTGACGTTTGCATGACGTGCCCGAACAAGACCAGCCCCCGTGCACGCGAGCGGCGTTGCTTTGTTGACCAACGTTATTTTGTGGTCTTCTGCCTGTTTCTGCGGGATTGTTTGGAAACGCTGGCTTAGGCGCGGTAAAGTAAATGAGAACAACGAGTGCGCGAACGCGTAGGAGCGTACCACGGCGGTCGTCTGCTCATTGCGCTGACGACAGGAACCCGAACGCATGTGAAATGCTTCCACATTAGCCCCGCATCTCGTAGCATTTCACGGGAAAAATATGTAAGAAAAACGTCCACAATTTTTATTGCGTCTCATTATTTATTTCAAGTTTTATCTCTTAAAGCAACAAATACATAAACTACGCATGTTGTGTCAAATAATTTTTGCCATGTCACGTGGTATACTGTTGACAACGTCAGAGCAGAGTCATCAACGTAGAGGACCAACTTGACCACAGTGCTGTGTACGTAGGGCCATTTTTACGCCTACGTCATGCCCTCATTCTCTACGCGGGCGCCGGTAGAGGGGAGGGCGAGCAGGATTCATCTTGAAATTTGACCTCTTTCCGCGGTGCGTAGCGTTGCAAATTTTGGCAGACGTGATCATGAACGCCTCGTCTACGCATTGCGCTTGTCAGCTCAAAATTGTCAAACCTGGCGAGTGGTCCTTTAAACCGGTACAATCTGGCAATAGTGCTAGTCAAGCTTCGAGAATTAAAATAGAATTCAAGAATGATGGCCCAGATTCATTTTGTTACCATTATTTCTTTCATGAGCGGCGCTTCAGCATTACATTTTGGCGTCAACCATGCGCAATATAGCCACTTGTTTTGTTACTTCCGTGCGTGCTTCCGTCTTGAAAAATAAATGGATGCTCGTTGTTTACCTCGATGGGCACTAGTCTGTCGGCGGTGGAAGGGCAGGTGTGGCCATAAGGTAAAGCGACGGAAATGCCTTCAATATATAGTTACTCTTAAAGAGCTTGCGGTTTTACGTTCATATGATATTGTTACGTAACAATATGAATAAATGGCTAGCATATGCACTAAAATAAAGCTTCAGAGTAGCCCGGAAGTATCCATGCTGCCAAATTGAAATTTTCGGCAGCAGACAGCGTCAAAAAGTATTCATGCAAAGTAGCCACCAACGGTATGGCTGGCCGTCATGACGGTACGGGAACGAGTGACATACGATCCCGGTCTGGCGGCTTCAGCGCCCGCTCGTAAAGCTCCAAAGACTGCCCACGAAGACTACTCATACAGCGAAGAATCTCGCCCTACTATAATGCACTTTTATGAGCCGGAAAATGTGCGTTTTCTACGCGTTCTTTTTCTAAAGACGATAGCCTTTCTGGATATACTTCAACGAAGAAACCTTGGTCCGTCTATCTGCCTGCATGTCCGTCTGTCGGTTTCCTTATCGAATGATTCAGACATTGCATAAAGTTTAATCCGCTCATCAATACCTATTCACCTTCATCTGATGGCTACGTGCATACACGTCAACACTGTCAATCAAAAAGCATATATTAAATGTTTTTATGGCACACTATCATCACCTTAGGTAGTGTGCTTCTTTATTAAGAGAACGCAGATATACGTGATTTTAAAGACCGCAGTGTTTATTGCAATGCGCCGACAATGCGACGCTACGAAGAAAAAGCGGGATTTCCTACACTCTGCTGAGGCTAAAACAACGTGGTTCTGCCTCCTACCAGTGGCTACGAGTTGTAGATACCTTTTGTTTCTTCACATTACGAAAAGATGGTGCTTTGTCTCACGCAGCGCCTACAGACAGAAGGCTATAATCTTTCGGCGTTCATTCCTGCGAACCACGCAAATACGCGGCCAGTATTTGCTGATAGGAACTACGAGCATTCGTTTTTTTTTCTGCACGTATTATTTGCGTTACCAGTGAGCAATAGAATTGCAACTGAACGAATTAAGGTAGTGTACTTTGCCTCGAAATCAAAGGAAAGTTTCTTACACTAGTGCAACGCTTAAGCTCGGAAAACTTCAAAATCATGTCAGTGTAATTCATACAAAGGTAGACGTAACATACACAAAATTTAGAAAGAATCAATATTTGAGCTCGTGTGCGCTTCATTACTAATCGCTGCAACAAAACTATGAAATTATCGTCAGCACGATGCGCAGCGAGGGCTGGGAGAAAGGGCGAGGCAATACGGAGGCCGTCCGCGACGGATGACTTAACCCGGCATCACCACGCCCCTTTACATCAAGAATTTTCTAGGGCTTGCTCGGCCGCCGACGCGAGGAGGTTTGGTTGGCGAACCTACGCTTCCGAGGGAGAGAGTCGCGCGCCCGGGGAGTCTTTGGATGTTTGTTTTCTTTTTTTTATCGTTGACCTCGCGGCGTCACTCCGGCGTTACGTCGCGATAATTTGGCAGCGCGCCCTTTTTGAGCGCTTGTTTTGTGACACTGCTCCCCACTTTAAGAATATTATCTCATAATATTCGAAACCAGACAAACGAGCGCGAACAGTCCCCACACTCTCAGACTGTAACATAGTCCGTCGCTAATGACACGTCACAATCACAACAGATCACTCAATACAATTGTACATTGTAATTCAATCTCACAACACATGAAATATAACCACAGGTACATGAGTACAACACTCCATCACATATTCCAAACAATACAAATGTACAAAGTTTAGTTTTTACAACAATCGTAAGATACTATACATCACATCACCGTAACAAACATTTTGACTCGCTCGACATACACTTGTTACACAGGATAACAAGAACAATAACACAACATATGGCACTCAGCCCTGCCAAACACATTCCGATTCCTTCTCAGCACCTATCTTGTGTATTTCGACCTGCGCTTGTGTACTTTCTTGCGGTGCTGTCTCAATCTCTTCTTATTGTTTTTGCTCGTTTTGTTCCGGCGAGCCCCTTCCAACGACGGTATCTGACGCGGCGTCTCAGCCATCGTTGTCACTACCGACACTGCTAATGGGTCATGACGCTCAACCGATCCTGTCCCCCGCTTGTTCATGGTACGACATAGGGCCTGGCTGGCCGACTCCCTCACCTTTACAAGTTTCGGTTGATTGAGGTCGTGCCGACTTAAGTCCAGCTGCCCAGCACGTGAACTCAAGCAATACGATGATGTTCTCATTCACTGTCTCTTGCGCCCAGGCTTCACCTTGGGCTCGAGTGAAATACTTCACAAGATTATTCTCCCCTGAATCTCGCGGTCCCTGTGTAAGCGGAAGCTCCATCTTCGGGTATTCCACCAAACGTTCTGGTTCGTTCGGCCCTCGCGCCCCGTCGATGTTTCCGATTACGAGGTCGTACAGGGCGGTCGTCATGCATAGAGCGTTAACCTTCCCGCTGAAGTACGGGGTTTCATGCTCAATCTCTGCTTCGGAAGGCATCCGAACCGTACTATCAATTAGGCAAACTGGTTTTGTTTTGCCTGTTAACTCACTTTCTCGTACGAAATTTCTCCGCACGATAACAGTGGAGCTGCCGGTATCTCTTAACACCGTAACCTTCTTGCCCGCAACTTTTCCAGGCAGCGTTCCCATTTCCTTCGTAACACCGCTTGGCTGTTATGTCATTATAGCACCCAAAACAGGAAGTTTTTCCCCATTTTACAACTCTACGAATCCGTCGGTGACGGCATTATCATCGGATTTCGGTGCTGCTAGCACACAGGATACCTGGTGAGTTTGACTCACTCCGTTACGACAAGCGTCTGCTTTGTGCCCAGTCTGACCACACTTGAAACATTTTACTACCGTAGGGCTCGTAAAGTTATTACGACAGTTGTTCGCGCAATGACCCACTCGGTTACACAGAAAACATCGCGGAACACTCTCCGGTGCACGTTTCTTTTGTTCGGGTGCCAATTTCTTCGAATCTTCGGGACACTCCTTCTTGACCTTGGCCAAATTAGTTCCACCTTGCGCTTCCAAGAATTGATCAGCCAGTTCGAGCCTGCCTTCAAGTGACTCAGCCTTCCTCTCTTTGAAGTACAGCGACAGGCTTGGGTGGTAGCTAGTAAGAAATTGTTCTCTAATTAAGAGCTCTCTAAGCTCATTGTACTCCGGCACTGTCTCTCAAAGTTCAATCCATCTGTCGAAATAATGGCAAAGTCGGGCGGCATACTGCGTAGCCGTCTCACCATCAGCTGGCTTTCCTGTCCGAAATCTGTCCCGAAATCCTTCCACAGTAAATCTAAATCGCTTCAGCAAAGCAGTTTTCACCTTTGAATAGTTGGCTGCATCGGTCGGCGTCAGCCTGCCGTACACACTGAGCGCTTCACCACTCAAGCAAGTACTCAGAGGAGTTGCCCATCGATGTTCCGGCCAATTCTGGCTCCTTCCAATCGTCTCAAATCTGTGAAGGTACGCGTCAAGGTCGTCCTTCTTTTCATCAAACGCTACGAGCAGCTTGCTTGGGTTCAAGCGGAAGCCGTGGTCCTCCCGTTCGCTGCTTTCAACTCTAGCTTGGACCGGAGTTTCACTTCGCTGTTGCAAACGGAGCCGCTCGAGTTCCATCTCGTGCTGCCGCTGCCGTTCCCTTTCAGCCATCTCCAATTCTCTTTCTTCTTTCAGCTGTCACTCCTTTGCTTCTCTTTCTTCTTTCAGCTGTCGCTCCATTGCTTCTCATTCTTCTCTCGCCCTTTCAGCTGCCAACATTTCTCTCTCCCGCTCAAACTTCAATTGCTGTTCTTTTTCTTCTTTCGCTCTCTCAGCTGCCAACCTCTCTCTCTCCAACTAAGCTTCTTTATCCGCTTTGGCTTTTTCGACCGCCAACCTGTCTTATTCCAGCTCAGCTGCCTTTTATTTTTTGGCCCACTCTTTTTCTTCTTTTTCCTTCTGGGTGACCCACTTCCGTGGTTCGGCGCCAGAAAGACCCATCTTCTCACCAAGAGCGACTAACTTTTCGAGATCCATTGTGTCTCGCAAATAAAACCTTGCCGCGTGCAAAAAATATCTGCCTAATCAGTATATCGGAACAGTCTCCTGCACTCATTACCGAGAACACTGAACAACACACAAAATTGTTCCGATAGCACTATCAACAACTCGAGGCGTTTTCTCACTACTTTGGACACACTGTGCACCAAAAGGTCCTGTCGCGGACGCCAGATTATTTGTCACAGGTTCCGTTAATTAGGGAAGCTATTGCTGGGCTAATTCCAAGGGCCGAAGTATCGGCCCCCCGAACCGCACCACGAAAGCGTGGACAATTTAGAAGTGGTCCTTTTTGGCGCGCCAGCGGACGCCAGCTGTGGCCCAAAGAACAAGTCAGAGCCGAGAGTTGATAAACAAAACAAAATTATATTCTCAATAATGGCAGATCAAAACAATACACAAGTATGCACACTCCACAATAGTTGAATACAATATGTCACCAATCAAACAACGTACTACACAGTACAATCAGCCACACTCAAAACAACAGACACAGACAACAATACGCACTACAATGCAGTCGCATGCATTGAACAACCAAGAGACTTAAAGACTAAAGAGATAGAAAACCTCTTCAGTCCAAAGTTCCTAAATGTCTGGATGATACTCTTTCGAGAATCACTCACTCAAAGTCCGGGTTCGTATCCCGGCTGCGGCGGCTGCATTTCCGATGGAGGCGGAAATGTTGTAGGCCTGTGTACTCAGATTTGGGTGCACGTTAAAGAACCACAGGTGGTCGAAATTTCCGGAGCCCTCCACTACGGCATCTCTCATAATCATATGGTGGTTTTGGGACGTTAAACTCCACAAATCAATCAATCGATCACTCAAAGTCCAGCGTTATTGTCGTTCCGCTGCCCCAGAAGTTTCTCTTCCAGGAAACCTCGACTGCCCCCGAAGTTTCTCTTCTAGGAAACCTCGCGTCTTCACTTGGCCACTTTCCAATTTTCAACCTTCTTCGCCGGAAACAAGTTGGCTTCACACACACAGCTGTTGCCACGCGTCTTCGCTCGATAGCGGTAGACACGCGCTCTTGCCTGTAGCTCGAGCTTTCACCCCTCAGGTGGAAATCCTCTTCTTCTCCTGCTTTGTCCCTACGGACAAAACCTTCGCCGACTACACGGCGGAATCCCTACGTGCTCTGGCGCTAACTTCCGTCTTCTTCTGATCTCTCATCTCGGCTGCTCGATTAAATACCTTCCGCGCGAGGTTCCAGAAAGTTCTCATCGTTTCGTCAGCGTGATACGCAGCGAAGGCTGGGGGAAAGGGCGAGGCGATACGGGGGCCGTCCGCGACGGATGACTCAACCCGGCATCACCGGGCTCCTTTCCATCGAGAATTTTCTAGGGCTTGCTCAGCCGCCGATGCGAGGAGGTTCCGTCGGCGAACCTACGCTTCCGAGGGAGAGTCGCACGCCCCGGGAGTCTTTGGATGTTTGTTTTCTTTTTTCATCGTTGACCTCGCGGCGTCACTCCGGCGTTACGTCGCAAGAATTTGGCAGCGCGCCCTTTTTGAGCACTCGTTTTGAGACAACTGTTGACAACGTCAGAGCAGTCATCAACGTAGAGGACCAACGTGACCATAGTGCTTTGTACGTAGGGCCATTCCTACGCCCACGTCATGCCCTCATTCTCTACGCGTCTGCCGGTAGAGGGGAGGGCGAGCAGCTTTCATCTTGAAATTTGACCTATTTCCGCGGTGCGTAGCGTTGCAAATTTTGGCAGACGTGATCATGAATGCCTCGTCTACGCATTGCGCTTGTCAGCTCAAAATTGTCAAACCTGGTGAGTGGTCCTTTAAACCGGTACAATCTGGCAATAGTGCTAGTCAAGCTTCGAGAATTAAAATAGAATTAAAGAATGATGGCCCAGATTCAATTTGTTACCTTTATTTCTTTCATGAGCGGCGCTTCACCATTACATTTTGGCGTCAACCATGTGCAATATAGCCACTTGTTATGTTACTTCCGTGCGTGCTTCCATCTTGAAAAATAAATGGATGCTCGTTGTTTACCTCGACGGGCACTAGTCTGTCGGCGGTGGAAGGGAAGGTGTGGCCATAAGGTAAAGCGACGGAAAAGCCTGCCAACTATAGTTACTCTTAAAGTGCTTGCAGTTTTACGTTCATATGATATTGTTACGTAACAATATGAATAAATGGCTAGCATATGCACGAAAATAAACTTCAGAGTAGCCCTGAAGTATCCAAGCTGCCAAATTGAAATTGTCGGCAGCAGACAGCGCCAAAAAGTATTCATGCAAAGTAGCCACCAACGGTATGGCTGGCTGTCATGACGGTACGGGAAAGAGTGCCATACGATCCCGGTCTGGCGGCTTCAGCGCTCGCTCGTAAAGCTCCAAAGACTGCCCACAAAGACTAGTCATACAGCGAAGAATCTCGCCCTACTCCATTGCATTTTTATGAGCCGGAAAATGTGCGTTTTCTACGCGTTCTTTTTCTAAAGACGATAGCCTTTTTGGATATACTTCAACGGAGAAATCTTTATCCGTATATCTGCCTGCCTGTCCGTCTGTCGGTTTCCTTATCGAATGATTCAGACATTGCCTTAAGTTTAATCCGCTCATCAATACCAATTCACCTTCATCTGATGGCTACGTGCATACACGTCAACATTGTGAATCAAAAAGCACATATTACGTGTTTTTATGGCACACTATCATCACCTTAGGTAGTGTGCTTCTTTATTAAGAGAACGCAGACATACGTGATTTCAAAAACCCCAGTGTTTATTGAGATGCGCCGACAATGTGACGCTACGAAGAAAAAGCGGGATTTCCTACACTTCGCTGAGGCTAAAACGACGTGGTGCTGCCTCCTACCAGTGGCTACGAGTTGTAGATAACTTTTGTTTCTTTACATTACGAACAGATGGTGCTTTGTATCACGCAGCGCCTACAGACAGAAGGCTATAATCTTTCGGCGTTCATTCCAGCGAACCATGCAAATACGCGGCCAGTATTTGCTGATAGGAACTACGAACATTTGTTCTTTATCTGCACGTATTATTTGCGTTACCAACGAGCAATAGGGTTGCAACTGAATGAATTAATGTAGTGTATTCTGCCTCAAGATCAAAGGAAAGTTTCTTACACTAGTGCAACGTTTAAGCTCGGAAAACTTCAAAATCACGTCAGTGTAATTCAAAGATAGACGTAACTTACACAAACTTTAGAAAGAATCAATATTCGAGCTGGTGTGCGCTTCAATACTAATCGCTGCAACAAAACTATGAAATATGAAACTTTTTGCATTTCAAAAAATGGAAGAAAAAAAAACAAGAAAAATTATATAATGGGTGGCGCGAGGGTGTAGCAGAATGGTTATTTGGATGATGACTTGTTTCTGTTTTACTTAAGAATATGGCACTGCTAGATATTCTATGTTTTTTCCGCATGATACGAAAAAGCGAGTGGGTCAGCGCCTTAAAAATACAAAACCTTAATCACATCTAGCTCGTCAAAAGGTAACCAAAGCCAAATTTAAAACTTGGTGTAAAACTGGAAGTGCTGCTCGCTGTAGTTGTCGTCTAGCTTCTGCCTGGCTGTTACATATGCTTAGAAAAAGTATGAAACCAATTTGTTTCCTTCGTACTCAACAATGGGAGAGCAATAAGCCGCAGAGGGTTCTTAATCTGTGGTGGACTTTTACACACATTTCGAATTTGGATGGAGCGGTCCGTTCCATCGAGTCACTCGTCATTGGACAATTTGAGCTGTGGGAAACGCCGGGACGTTCTATGTCACGTGAGCCCAATTCAGACGGAGGCGTTCGGTTCCACCGAATGGCGCGCGATTGACCCATTTGAGCTGTGACGAATGCCGTGGCGTTCTAAATCACGTGAGCCAAGGTGTAACGTGTCTGTTATTGTCCTTTTTTCGGACGGAGGCGAAAGAACGGTCGAAGACACCGTCTGAAACGGACGCATTGAAATGGCTGCGAGGTGGCATGAAGTGGATTGAAACGTAAGCACTTCGCGCCTTTTCAGGGTCTGGGTACTTTAAGAACATCGCGTCACAGCGGTCCTTGCGCACTTCCGCTGCAGCTCATTCTCCTCTACGTTGTCCTAGCCACCCCGTCAGTCTGTTCATGTCGTTTGTCACAGACAGGCAGACAGAATTACAGACAGACAGACATACAGATAGACAGACAGACAGACAGACAGATGGACGGACGGATGGATGGACCGACAGACAGACAGACAGACAGACGGACGGACGGACGGACGGACGGATGAACAGAAAGACAAACGGACGGATGGACAAACGGACAGACGGACGGACGGGCAGACAGACAGACAGGCAAAGAGATGACAAAGAAACAGATGGTCCAGACAGGGAAAAGATGGTCCAACCGACAAACATATAGCCAGCCAGCCATACAGACAGGTGGACGGACGGATAGACGGAGAGTTCGCGGTTTACCGATGAAACCATTTCAAGCTTCGCCCCACTCATCATTCACTGAGTGCTAACTCTCTGGTACATTTTCTGTAATAAAAAATTGGCAGCATATCCACGGAGTGAAAGATGGAGAGTGGGGCGAAGCATTCGCCCGTCCATTCGTTCTTGCTTCCGGCCATCCATGCGTCCGTCTGTGTGACCGTCCATGCGTCCATCCGCCCGTCCGTGCATGCGTCTGTTCGTGCGTTCGTCCCTGCGTTCGTCCATGCATTCGCCTGCGTCCGTTCATGCGTTCATCCATGCATCTGTCTCTATGTCCATTTGTCCATATATTAACACTCCAAGTACCACCATCTCGCCTCTTTTCATCATATATTCCTCATATAGAAGCACTGCCATCCAGCGGAAATTCTAAGGACTAAACAAGAGGTGGCACACGCACACTTTCTTACGGCTTGCACTTCTGGTCTACTTCCTACTTTTAACCACCTCGAGTTCAAGGTATATACTAGTTCATTGTATTCATGGCACTGCGGCCCAACGCTCGCTAAACCTATCTAAAACCAAGGACGTTACGCCCAGCGAGTATAACGCAGCAACCCTTTCTTGTCAGATAGTTCTCAATGTACCTGCCAATGGCTGCTAAGGGGAAATGAGAGACAGGAGAATTCGGCTTCTAGTTAACGCGCACGCTGCAAATTTTTCGGAGCCCTCCACTACGGCGTCTCTCATAATCAAATAGTGGTTTTGGGACGTTAACCCCACAAATCAATCAACGACTATAAGGGACGAACGAGTACCGCTATAAGAAGCTTCACCCCTAAAAATGGCTGATCCCATGCACAGTTAGAATCGATGATACGTGAACATGGCCAACTTTGACAAACGAGGGAAGGCTGTCTCCCTCGAACACAAGCCTCAAGCCACTCAGTGCGTCCATACATACCGAAGCCACTGCGATGCTACAAGTGCTTCAAGATGGGACAGGTAAAAGGTGTCTGTGAGAACAAAGTTGTGTGTCCGCGGTGCGCTCAGTCTCACTCAAAAGACGCCTGTGGTGCCACCGTATTACGATGTCCAAACTGCCACGGCGCTCATGAGGCCTCATCCAAAGATTGCCCGCGGGTGCGAAACGAGCACGCGGTACGCAGGCGTATGGTGCGGGACATTTCAACGCACAGGGAAACTGCCGCTATACTACGCCGACGACGGCGTCGTGGGCGAAGACCATCATGGAAAAACTGCTCTACCGATAGAGAGATGTCATCCTCTATCAAAGAGGCTGACCCACAAACACCGAGCTCACTGAAGAAGAATACTGCCAAACATAAGAAAGGGACAGCAGTCGCACCTTCTGAACAGTGGCCCTCACTTCCACGAAGTCAACCTACTTCAGAGCTGCATCAAGTCCCGCCACCCTCGACGAACCCTCAAACCAGTGATGCGATGAATGAAGATCAAGTAATAAGCTTGCTGCAATCGCTGATGAGTCATGCGTGTCCTACTGAGTAATATGAAGACTTTGGCTGCGCAGACCGCACTGCATGTGCTGGACACCCTGAGTCCGGTGCTTGCAGCTATAAGGTAAAACCATGGCCAGCGAGGCACCGCGTTTCGAGCGGAAGTCAAGAATGCATCTGTCTTTCAGTGGAACGCCGGAGTACTGAAGTTGCGCATGGCTGACTTTAGACAGTTGGTATTTGTGAACCACTTCCCCATTATCGTGATTTGTGAACCCAACCTG
Source organism: Rhipicephalus microplus (assembly GCF_013339725.1). Classification (NCBI taxonomy): domain Eukaryota; kingdom Metazoa; phylum Arthropoda; class Arachnida; order Ixodida; family Ixodidae; genus Rhipicephalus; species Rhipicephalus microplus. The sequence goes on along the minus strand of NW_023611517.1, from coordinate 26,085 downwards.
TCTGCTTCAATCAAGCTGTCAGGATATCAGTGCTTTATGTCTTACACTCACAGAGAATGCAGCAAAGTTATTGTATTCATGCGCCATGACCTCACTTACGTTCACCACAGAGTCTCGTCTGATGAAGGGAATTCAGTATGTGTGCCTTACGGTGAATAAGGATAAGGTTGCTTTCACGATTATCGGAGCTTACTGATCTCCATCAAGCCGCCTTGACTGCGAGCGCTTACTCGGTATTCTGACATCGACTTCAAGGCCATGGGTGATCACTGGCGACTTCAATGCCTACCATTTTCTATGGGGAAGCGCCAGGGACAACTCTAGAGGAAGAAAATTGGTGTCTTTAGCCTCGGAGTACGAACTCTGCCTTTGTAACGATGGAAGCCCCACATATTTACGCAGATCAGCCTATAGCAGCTGCCTGGACCTTACTTTGGTTTCTCGCTCACTTACCAGGAAATTGCACTGGTTTTTGGATCTGGAAACGCAGGGCAGCGACCACATTCCAACTTACCTGTGTATAGAAACTTTCAGCAGCTCCAAGTCCTCAAGAGGCCTCAAGTACACCGATTGGCCGAAATTCAAAATGCTAATGGAAGACTGCTGTTCCGACGGCTCATAATGTAACCTAGAGGACTCAATAAAAGATGTCCTGCAGAATACCAAGCATTCACTGTTGACTAGTCACAAGCGCAACGATTTTTACATCGAGCTTGACAAACTTCTCACAATACGCCGTCGTGCAGAACGAAGGTACCGACGGACAAAGTGCATGGATGACTTGAGGCTGGCTAGACGCGTTCAAAAGAAAATGCAGCGGCTCATAGATAAAGTGGCTAGGCGACGTTGGACATCCTTTTGTGTGTCGTTGGATTCACGAAAGCCCCTTTGACTGATATGGCGAACTGTTCGAGGTCTTAGCACAACCTTTGGTCAGCGACACCCGTTTACATCTCTGGCACTTCACCTTCAATGCAGAGATTGACGTCGCAGAATTTTTCTGTAGAAGAATTACCGGTGATTCTAATTTCACAGTATCAAGAATGGATACATTTGACAACACACCGCCCTCACGTGATCCCCGTATCGAATGCCAGTTTTCTATGGATGAGCTAGAGGCGGAACTGGCACTGTGGAGACGTTCTTAAGCACCCGGACCTGATGGCATTACCTATTGTGCCCTTTGTATTCTTGGAGAAGAAGCTCGGAAGGCACTCTTACACCTATACAACGACTCCTGGCAGACTGGTATGGTTCCCCAGACATGAAGGCCAAGTCGCCTCATTCCACTTCTAAAGGCTGGTAAATCTCCTTTGGATCTTGCCTCATACCGTCCTAGTGCACTTGCCCGTTGTGTGGGAAAAACGATGGAACGAATGATTCTAATATGAGTGAAGTGGTATTTAGAGCACTACGAAATCTATCCAGTATCCATGACCGGATTCAGGTGTGGCCATTTGTCAATCGACAACGTTGTTGATCTGGTGACATATGTTCAACACCAGAAAGCTTGTAAGAGACTGCGCGCCGCCCTGTTTCTAGACGTTAAGGGGGCTGACGACAATGTCACCCATGAAGCCATCCTTAGTGCTTTGAAAACAGTACGTCTTGGTGGAAAGATATATATGGGGATGTACAGCTACTTACAGCTGAGATCATTTTACGTAATGACAGAGAATGGCCCAACACCTGATTATTACAGCAGCCGAGGAGTTCCTCAGGGAGGAGTGCTCAGCCCTACACTTTTCAACTTAACTCTCATTGGTCTAGTCAAGCAGCTACCTAGCACTGAAGAACTTTCTGTCTACCCTGATGACATCTGCATTTGGACATCAGGTGTGACAAGGCCTCAGCTTCGCGCCCGCTTTCAGAAGGCTGCTTCAACGACATCATGCTACCTTCATAAACGAGGTCCCGGAGTGTCCTGCGGAAAATGTGCAGTGGTAGCATTCACGCGGAAACCAATGTCTGCTAACAGCATCAATTAATGAAGAATACATATCGTTCAGCAGAAGCCACAGGATCTTAGGAGTCATAATTGACAGAAACCTGTCGTGGACTCCACACGTGAACTATGTGAAGAAGCGGCTGATGGCAACATGCCACCTGTTCAAATTCCTTGCAGGAAAGAATCGGGCAGTGCCCATACCATCCATGCTACAACTGTATAGAGTGCTGTTTATCGGATTGTTACGGTACAGCTTACCTGCAATATCTAACACCGGCAAGACCAACCTGCACGCAATTCAGAGCATTCAAACCAAAGCACTTAAGATATGCCTTGGATTAGCCAGCATTGCTTCAACGGCTGAAATCATTGTCATCGCTCAAGATCACTCGATAAAGACGCATAATATTACCGAGACACTGCGCATGCACCTCAGGCATTATGCCAGGACCCCTTCTCACTACCTGGCGAGCCAAGCTGCTGAAAGAAAGGCCCCGCACGACATACGGCACTACTGTCTACAAGCATCGTTCATCGTTTGCTGAGACATACGCACCTGCATCAAAGCCACTGCTTCTTCCTTGGAGCTTGAGCCAGCCGCGAGTTCACTTAATAATTCCAGGAATAAGGAGGAAATTGGACTTACCGACACATGCCCTGAAACAACTGAGTCTATTCCTACTGGAACGAAACTACAGTAACCACGTGCAAGTTTACACATATGGCTCTACTACGCCATCTAGTTCAGGTGGAGCTGCGGTTATACCATCACAAGGGGTAACTCGGTGTTTTAAGACTTCAGATGTGACAACGTCAACAACAACAGAACTCGAGGCTCTGCGCAATGCACTGGAACTCATCAATTCAGAGGAAAAACCAGGTAAATGGGCTGAGTTTTCTGACTCAAAACCAGTGTTACAGTGCCTGATATCCGTTCTCCGATGCGGATGCCACGACCAGTTGACCTACCAAACCGTGAAACTTCACCACCTTTCAATACAAAAAGACCACGACATCGTCTTTAAGTGGTTACCTGGCATTGTGGTATAGGCGGCAATGATTCTGCATGTCATGCTGCTCGCACGTCAAATAAACAAGCGAACAGCGTTACGATTCTGCTTTCAAGAGCGGATGCGGCGAGGCAGATTCGTCAACTGACCCGCAGTCTCAAACTGACTGAGTAGAACACACTAAGCATACGACGTACAAGACTGCACGAGCTCGACCCTTCACAACAACTTCGGCCTCCACCCGGCCTACATCAACGCGCAGCTTCGTTTCTCTATGGCCTTTGGCTGGGAGTTGCGTTCACGAAAGCCTATACCACGTTAATCGGAATTACTGACAATGCGGCGTGCAATGTTTGCGGCACCGACGAAAATATCGAACACCTGCTGTGCCATTGTCCTGGATTCGCCTCAGATAGACATGTACTTGCCAATGCAATGCGACGACTGGATGATCGCCCTCTTTCTGTGCAGGTGCTATTACAGTAACATCCTCATGCCTCGACAGCCCACAAGGCAGTGAAAGCCCTGCTGTGTTTCCTGAGAAAGACAGGCTTGTGTGAACGCCTCTGACATTCGGTAGAGTTCTGCTCCAGTGAAATTACTGTCAGTCTCTCCCCCACCTCTTTTTTCACTCTCTTCCCTGTTTCTCGTCTTTCTTGTCCCCTTCGCTAATCCCCCAGTGTAGGGTAGCCAACAGGATGTCTTTCTGGTTAACCTCACTGCTTTCTTCCTTTTGTTGCTTCCTATATATGATGATATGCGAAGCACGAATGAGAAATGTTAATATGTCACTTTAATATCACCACAACATTACGACGTTGAAGGTAAGTGGTGCCGTACGTGACTTCCGTGACATAATTCTTCATATATTAAAGTCACGTGATACCAAATTCAGTATCGGAAGCTAGCGAAATGGCCACGAGCAAGCTATGACCATGGCATGTTGTCATGTTCTTACATGACACGCGTGTCAGGATTATCATGGTTGCACCAGTTATATATTTTCGTCATTCGTTGACGTCACGTAACACCAAATTCGTTATATGTCGAGCTAGCGAAACGGCCGTGAGCGCACCATGAAGGGCTCAATATACTCCAATATAGCGTTGAAACGCACGCACGCTGGGCACAGCGACGCTACGTTAGCAAAACGTGAACGCTCTATAATCTGACGTCAGACGTGACCAGCATCCGTTGGGGCGGAATGCAACATGCTGAATTTCGCGCTGATGCGTTACGCAGACAACACTGCGCCTCCCTCTTTTTGAGACGGAGGGGCGCCAGACGCGCTAAAACACGCGTGCGTCAAAGCAACGCAGCGCAGCGCAAGCCTGCGAGTATATAGCAGAACTGGCGCCTGACTTGGCAACGCAGGCGTGACGCGACGAAATGAACGCCAGCGAACACATGCACCGCGTCACGTCTAAATGAATTGACGCCTTTACTGCGGCATGTAGTCATGTTCTCACATGACACGCATCTCATGATTATCATGTTTGCACTGGTCACATACCTTCGCCATTCAATGGTGTCACGTAATACCAAATTTCGCATAAGTAAAGCTAGTAAAACTTCCGCGAGCGCATCATGAGAGTCGCATGTAGTCATGTTGTTACATGACACGCATGTCGTGATTATAATGTTTGGATATGTCATTTGGCTATGTCGTCCTTTCGCGTCGCGTATTACTGAATTTGGTACATTTGAAGCTAGCGAAACAGCTGTGAGCGCATTATGAGCGCGACATGTAGTCATGTAGTTACATGACATGCATCTCATGATTATCATGTTTACACCACTCAAATACCTCTGTCACCCATTCGCGCACAAATACCAAATTTGGAATAGGTGACGCTAGCGAAACGGCTGCGAGCGCATCATGAGCATGTTATGTAGTCATGTTGTTACATGACACGCATGTCATGATATGGTCTGCCGCTTGTGTGTGCCATGCAATTACGCCCTACCATACCGGTTTTGCAACATGCCATGTGAACGAAACCACCGCAAGAGCTGCAGGACTATGGAATGTAAATCAAGACACTTATGATATAGATATCACGGTTTTCATGTTATGACTAGTGTGATTACGTTTATTGAACCAGAGAAGTCGCAATGATGTCGCAACAAATAGTGGCCGTACGACAAGCCTGGCAAAGGCGGCCCAGGTTCTCGTGCAATCAGAACAAGGGGTTTTCATTCTCTTTGGAAAGCGCATACGCGTTAGTGCGTATGCTCCACTACAATACCCCCGGGGTGAAGAGTAGCCATTTTGGTGACTCAGGGAGTAGGCACGATGAGGGGGTCGTAGTAGGGCTTGAGACGGTTGACGTGTACGGTCTCGCGTCCTCGACGGCACAAATCTGGCGATTGTGTTAGGGGCTCGTTGATGTAGTTCACTGGCGAGGTTGCGTCAATGACTCGGTATGGACCATGGTACCAGGCCAGAAGTTTAGAAGACAGGCCAGGAACGTGCGGGGGCACCCAAAGCCACATGAGGGAGCCAGTACAAAATGTACGCGCTATGTGATGAACGTCGTCATGTCAGGTTTTTTGTAGACCTTGAGCCTCACTTGTCATAGACCGAGCGAACTGAGGGCAGTCTTCAGCGTATCTGGCGACTTCCGAAAGCGGGGAGCACTCCGATGTATCAGGGCGGTACGGGAGTATGGTGTCGAGTGGGTGGGATGGTTCGCGGCCGTACAACAGGAAGAACGGGAAAAAACCGGTAGTCGCTTGCGTCGCGGTGTTGTAAGCGAAAATAACAAATGGTAATACAGCGTCCAAGTTAGTGTGGTCGGAGCAGGTGAACATTCTCAGCATGTCGCCAAGTGTGCGGTTGAACCGTTCAGTGAGACCATTCGTCTGTGGATGGTATGCGGTAGATTTCCGGTGGATGATGTTGCATTCAGCGAGAAGAGCTTGGATGACCTCCGACAGGAACACTCGACCCCTATCACTGAGTAATTCTCGTGGAGCCCCATGGCGGAGAATGAAGCGGAGCAGAACGAAGAGTGCAACTTCGTGGGCGGTCGCTGCTGGTAGAGCTGCAGTCTCAGCGTAGCGTGTCAGATGATCGACGCCGACAATAATCCACCGGTTTCCAGAGTGACTATATGGGAGGTGGCCATAGAGATTGATACCCACGCGGTCGAATTGGGCGAGCCGGGCCTGGGAGCGGCTGTAACATGCCAGTACGTTGCCGCGGATGTGTCTTGCTCTGTTGGCAAGTGGTGCAAGACTGAACGTATTTCCGCACAAAGCGACACATTCCTCCCCAGTAATATCGTTGGAGCAGCCTTTCGTAGGTTTTCAGGACACCTGCGTCAGCGCTTTGGGGGTCTGCATGGAAATTCATGTATATGTCAGAGCGCATATGAGCTGGGACAGCAAGAAGCCACTTTGGATCCCCAGGCATGTAGTTGCGGCGGTACAGAATGCTGTCTCGCACAGAAAAGTGGGCTGCTTGTCGGCGTAGCGCTCTCGTGGAAGGGACAGCAGACGGATCGGTAAAGTAGTCGAGTAACAATGCAAGCTTTGGATCTTTACACTGCTCCGAAAGCATGTCAGTGGTGTCTATTGGTGACAAGGTGGTAGAAAGAGGTGACAGAGAAGCAACATCTGGGGTTATTGGCGATCGCGAAAGTGGATAGACATCCGCATGCTTGCGACCGGAACGATATACTACACGGATGCCGTATTCTTGCAATTGAAGTGCCCAACGTCCCAGGCGTCCGGACGGGTCTCTGAATGTGGAAAGCCAACATAGAGCGTGGTGGTCGGTGATCACGTCGAAAGAACGACCGTAAAGGTACGGGCGAAACTTCGTCAAGGCCCAGATTATGGCCAAACACTTCATCTCTGTCACGGAGTAATTAAATTCAGCCTTCTTGAGAGCGCGACTTGCATAAGCGACTACGTATTCGGCTTGGGTGCCTTTCCGTTGTGCTAAAACTGCACCGAGGCCAATTCCACTTGCATCGGGGTTAATTTCTGGGGCAGCAGCGGGATCATAGTGACGAAGAATAGGTGGTGAGGTCAGCAGGCGGCACAGCTGGCGAAATGCGTCGTCACATGCAGGTGACCATGCAGATATACGTTTGCTGTTGGAATGCAGACTCGTGAGAGGTGCGATGATGGACGCGAAGTTGCGCACGAAGCGACGAAAGTAGGAGCAAAAACCGACAAATCTTCTTAGGGCTTTCAGTGATGTGGGCAACGGGAAGTCAGCGACAGCTCGAAGCTTATCGGGATCCGGAAGAACACCGTCTCTTGTGATGACATGTCCCAAGATGGTTGGTTTTCGTGCTGCGAAGTGGCACTTCTCGGAGTTAAGTTGTAGGCCTGCAGAAGGTAGGCACGTCAGAATCTCGTGGAGGTGAACAAGATGTGTCGGGAAATCAGATGAAAAGACTACGATGTCGTCCAGGTAACACAAGCAAGTTTTTCACATATGGGCACGCAAGTCAGTATCGATCATGCGCTCAAATGTGACAGGTGCGTTGCAGAGCCCAAATGGCAGTAGTAAAGTATGCTTGCTCATCATACAGTCATGTTATGCCGTACCAAGTTTGGTATTTATACCATAATCGAAACGGCCCGGACAGCTGAAAGTCGTTGGCGGCTAGATAGATAGATAGATAGATAGATAGATAGATAGATAGATAGATAGATTAGATAGATAGATACATACATAGATAGATAGATAGCTAGATAGATAGATAGATTGATAGATAGATAGATAGATAGATAGATAGATAGATAGATAGATAGATAGATAGATAGATAGATAGATAGATAGATAGATAGATAGATAGATAGATAGATAGATAGATAGATAGATAGATAGATAGAGTTATGCTCAAAGTCGCCGAAGTCCGCTAAAAATGCTTCGTATTCAAAACAAATGCTAGCACAAATCACGGTGTAAGATGGATGAATGGACGCAGGAAAAAATCACAGCATACCTATAGTGTGAATGATGCTATGTGGGGCGAAGCATCCGTCAGTCCGTCCGCCTATGCATTTATCTGTGCATTCATCAGTCCGTTCGTTAGTCCATCTGACCGTCCATTCATCATGCGTTCATATGCGTGCAACTTTGCGCCCATCTGTGCTTTAGTACGTCCTACCGTCCATACGTGCGTCCATGCTTTCGTCTGTGCGTCCGTCTGTGAGTCCATCGCGGCGTTCGGCAGTGTCCGTCCTTTTGAGTGTTCTTCCGTCTGACATCCATGTGTCTCTCTGTGAATGCGTGCACCTGTCCATCCCTTCGTGCTTCCGTCCATGCGTCCATGCGCCCTACTGTGCGTCCTTCTGTTCGTCCACCTACACTTTCGCCTTTGCGTCCATGAGTCTGTCTCTCTGTCCATCCATCCGTACATCCGTTCGTTTGTCTCTCGGTCTTTTTGTTCATCCGTCCATTCGTCTGCCTGTCTGTCTGTGCGTCTGCCCATCTGTCGGTACATCTGTCTGTACATCCATCCATCCATCTAGTAAACACTCCTAGTACCACCATCTCACATCTTTTCATCAACTATTCATCAAAGACATGTACCGCAAGCCACCAGGCATTTCAAAGACAAAATTAGTGGTGGCTACCTACCACTACTACTACTACTACTACTACTACTACTACTACTACTACTACTACTACTGCCATTACTGCTACTACTACTACTACTACTACTACTACTACTACATACAATGGTGCCGCATGACACATGGCTCATGGAGGTTCACCTCTAAATATTTATTGAGCTCCTGATATGAATATTTATTGAGATCCTGGTACGAAGGAGTTCTTCAGGAACTAGCTACTTGGTGGAAAGGTTAAAAAGACAAAGTAGACTAGCACCCGTTTGTGTAGTGTGAAGCCACATGGAGTTCCGTACAGATTTCCCGTCTTACAACGGGAAACATCGTGGGCCCTCCTACGTAGGGACTGGGAGGCCTAGCTTCGCCACCACGTCGTGAGCCTTTTGGACAGCTTTGATTTGTTGCATGAGGGTCGGGTTCTTCAGCATGAAATGAAAATATATTTCAGAAAATTCTTTAGCTTTTTATTGTAAACCGGGGCACCTCTAGAGCATGTGGCTAACGTCACGGTGATCGTGCCGGTCCGGCCACAATCATCGTTAATTTTGAAAAATTATTTGTTTACATGTTACATAAAAAGAAGCATGCTTTAAATAGGTACTAGAGAGCCTTGCAACGCACAGCAGGGCTCTTGCAGTTCTACAACAAGAGGGCATCCCTTGGTAATTTTCTTTTCTTTTATGCGCAACAGGACAGATAATGATATTGCTAATAAAAATGACAGCATATCCACTGAGCAAATGATGAGTGGGTCGAAGCGTCCATCCGTCCATCCGTGTTTTCATCCGTTCGTTCGTTCTTGCTTCCATCTGTCCATGCAACGGTACGTGCGTCCATCCGTGTCTCGTGCATCAGTTTTCCATTGTCTGTCCGTGCATGCTTAAGTCTGTCTGTGTGTCCGTCCATATGTCCGTTTGTCTTTCCGCTCGTCTCTCCGCCCGTCCATCCGTCCATTCGTGCCTCCGTCCATCCATCCGTCCAAGCGACTGTCTGTCAGCCCGTATGCTCATCTGCCTGTCTGTGTGTCTGGCCGTCTGCCTGTCCATCCGTCCATCCGTGTGTTCATCTGTCTGTCTACCTGCCTGCATGCCTGCCCGTCCATCCGTCCGTCTGACCTTCTGTACATACGTCTGCCTGTCCGTCCGTTCATTGATCTGTCTGTCTGTCTGTCTTCCTGTCCATCTGCCTGCCTGCCTGCCTGCCAATAAATGATGAATGTTTGGTTGTTGTATGGAAGAGTCTCTAGTGACAAAAGGGTTATTTTTTCAATAGTAGTACCAAATCAGGCATAGAAGAGAGGCGTGGAGCTATACTAAGTGAGAACAAAGTATAGTTTATTATCCATTTCAGGTGGCTTGCGAGGCAGTAATGCGAAAAAGTACACCATCTTCTATTAAAATATTCATGAGTTGCGTGCAAAGTTGTTCCTGCACTGACTTTAAGTTCCATTCCTCAGGGGCACCATCCCGATGTTAGCGCTTCCTTGCAAGCAGATCACACTATGAATTCACTGTAGTTTCTGTTGCTGTTACTTCTTTCGGACTCTTCTTAGAGTGCACCATGCATGATAATCGCTACGCCACGCAGAAGCACGTTGGCTCATCACGCTTCTGCAGAACCTTGTTCATCGATGCCACCACATAATTTCTGAGAGAGTGTAAAAGGGACAGGCCACAGCGTGTTACCCAGCCCCTTTAGCAGGCCGGAACGCGCTAGAGCATGGACACCTTCGGGTGGTGCTTGTGCCTGTTGTTGCGCATGTGCAGTACAGGTGGTCACGCCACATGTAACCGGATGGAATTCTACCATAAACTGCTTCGCATAAAAAAGATACCTCATGCATTCTCGCTTACAGCATTTGGAATTTTTCATGAATCTCTGTAAACTGCAGTTGCCTAATCAGAGAATGAGAACACACAATACCAAGGGAAACTAAATATATTACAAAAAGCATGTGCGCCAACTGTTCTTCAGCCATTTTCCGTTGTCAATTCAAAGATTAAAAGCAAATAATCATACCCTCAATGCACTATTCGATAAAACAAAAAAATACAGGTTGAAGAATACAGTCTTCATTCGTTGACGATTTCACTGTCATCTCAGTGCGCTAGCTTTTCACTTATTGTTTTCTGCCGCACTTACTTGACATCTCTTTAGCTTGTCGCTGCAAAAAGACTGAGCCTTAATAAAATTGTGAGGTACAATTTTATGTGTAGCTTTTTCCCCACAAAGAAATGAGAGGGCAGTGTACGAAATGTGCTGATAGGAGCACTCTGAATATTCACTTCGTTTTCAGTTTGATGGATATCTCTCTCCTTTCAATAAAGGTGCAGTCTTATTGCACCTTGCGCATACGTATACCATTTCTCTGTGTTATAAGGCATCGTACTGCACTAAAGGCGATGTCTTCACAACATGCGGAATAAAATAACGAAGTAAATGGCAGTCGGCCGGCGTGTGTTATGAAGGAGACTAAAGCTGTGTTTACGCTGTTCTGGTTGCGTGGAAAACTGAAGATAAGTATGAAAGCGAACCGTTTCCCCCATGCAGACGCAAGGGTAGCATATAGGGAGATTCAACGGCAATAGTGATAACAAAGCATCCTCCGCCGCCAGACTTGTCTTCCCCAGGGGCCGCCACATAAAATATAGAGCATCAGCGTTTAGGCCCCTTTTCCTGTAGCGTTCAAGTGCTAGGCGGCACCGGAGGTCATGCGAAGTTCTATAAAATAACTGGCCCTTGATGTACAGGTGCCGGAATGTGTGCACGTCACTTCGGGACGTTATACGCATAATTTCTTTCATTTATGAAAGCCGATGTCATGACAATGTTCATTAGAAGCTCAACACCTCGTGAATAATTCATAGGGGCTGCTCAGACTGACCTTTTCATAAAGATCGGGTACTGAAAAAAAACAAGAAAGGCAGTGCCCATACGCAGTTTGTAAAATAGGTTAGTATGAAACAATGTATGTCATGGCAATAGTAACAATTGATAGAAATAGACAAGCCTATTCGACGGGAAGTGAAACGGGTTATTTCGGGTGGTGGTGGGGGGGGGTTCTGTTCCATCTCACCATATGAATATGAGAGATACAGTTTTTCTGGGCTCCAAGAGTTGCAACCACCTGTGCTTTTCCAATGTGCGCTTAAGTATAAACACAGGGGCCTCAAGCATTTTCGCCTTCAGAAAAATATATAAAAGATGCGACCACCGACACTGCGACTGAATCCCGTCAGCTGCGGGTAAGTAGTTGAGCAAAACCAGGCCCTGGCCGACCATAGTTATAATGTTTGACCAGAAGGTCATGAGTTCGATCGGAGGCGCAGTGGTCGCGTTGCGGCAAAGGCGTAATGTTAGAGAACCATGTGCTCTGCGATGTGTGTACGTATTAAGAACACCAAATGGTCAAAATATCTAGAGCCCTACACTGCTGCGTGCCTCACAGTTATATCCCGATTTTGGTTCATAAAACTTCAAATACAAAATCTCAATAAGAATATATATATATATATATATATATATATATATATATATATATATATATTTATATATATATATATATATATATATATATATATTTATATATATCCACAAAGCTGGCACCTGATATTTCATAATTTTCATTGATAGTCAAAACAGGGGCCGACTAGGATGCTTGGTTCTCTTTATTTATATGGTTATTTAAATTATTTTTATTCGATTAAAATTATATCCTGTTCATTTTTCTTGATCATACGATATAGTGGTGCTAGTTCATTACTGCACATAAATTGGTACAACGCATCCTTGTAGTTGGCCATAAAATCATTTATTCTGCAATTTTCGCACTGTATTTGAAACGAAGGGACAGAGAACAGTTCAAAAATAATGCATGTGTCCTGAAGTTGAAGCCAGATGTAGTGACCGTTTCTTCGAGTCTTATATGCGTGCAGCTGTAGGGTCCAGGTACGAGAGAGACGACATGCGTATATAGCGCGTAAAAAAAAAAGGAAACTCCGCCACATAAGCCACAGTGGCTGTCTAGGGCAACGACGATCAAAAAGGAAACGAAAACTGCTTGTACAAGTGACGTCCTTCAGTAATAAACTACATGCATACCGTTGCTAAAATTCTACTTTTCTCTCAGGCTAATCAACTTGAACGAACAGAACCAAAAAAAGATAACCACCCAAGCACCCTATACAAATGGTCAACCAGTGAAAACTGGATCGTGTTGCCTCATAATTTAGCAGTGGGTTCACCCGGACATGGTACTGAGGAGTTACTAAATTATTGGTTTTTTTGTTCTGCTTCATATTGAAGCTAGACTAATATTGCACGGGTTTATCACAGTTTTTTCTTCAAATGCTGCCCACTGTGTCTCGCGAGATCATGGTCGGGGAGGAATGTAATTAATAATTAAATGCATTTCGCAATGCATTAATCACAATGGTTGTTCAATATCACAGGCGTTTACAGACGGCTCAGCAGAAGCGAATGTGCTGCGGGACAAGCACCCGCCGAAAGCGGCGTCCGCTCCGTGAGAGCGCTCCAGGAATCATCACATTGACGCTGCAGCGCTGCCTTGTTGCAGGCGTCTGACCTTGTGAGCCAACTCAGCGGGGAGGTCTCAGAACAAACTGCTGCGCGTGGGTTCAGCACCGCGGCTGCGATGACGTCACTCACTACGCAGTCAATGGCACCCGTGCTTAGGAATCACGTAACTTATAATACAGCCAACGGAGATCACCTCAGAGCACCACTGCCGAACGAATGTTTGTTTCTGCTAGCCATCAACAGCTTTGAACGTTTCTCTGAGCAGTATACAGCTTTCAAAAGAATGCTATTCCGATAAATTATAAAGAAAATATTAATAGAAGAGTAGGACAGGACAAGCGTTGACCCTACGGCTATGGTGTTTCCACTATATGCGATTTCCCTGAAGAAGCTTTTTACGTGTGGCGCTTCATCTTCCATCTGCCTACGACGAGCCTGCTGCTCAGTAAGCGAGATTTCGTAACCGAAGTAAACACACTCTCACATTGCAATCACTAGTTCTGTTAGTCTGGTTGAGATATCGGCGTTACCATGCAAAAAGAGCAGTCATTAGGTAATATAACATATATATGAGCCATAAGTACACTTATAACACATGGGTACGTTTTGATACGGCTTATATTATCTGCAGCATTGCTTGCCACTATAGCTCGAAGCAGATTTATATAATTTTCGGTTGATTTATACACATTGGGGATAATTATTCTGGCCGTTAGTTTATGCGGAAAGGGCGTGAAAGAGCATGCGCTCTATAGTAATTTTATTTAACTTTTGTTTTTTGCTACTTGGAGGAACACATGCAGAAGTGATGCTATGTGTACATTATCTCCGTATCTTTTAACGCTTTGCCCCTTCATTGAATCTACCTGTGCAGGGTAGCAAATCAGACGTGTGTCTCGTTAACCTCTCGGTCTCTCCTTGCATTTCTCTCTACCTCTTTATTCGCTAACCAAACATAAGTGCCGATATATACAGCGTAAATTGCAATAACTCTGATGAGCGAAAGAACGAGTCTACAGTGTAAAACAGAGAGAGAAAGAAAGAAACAAAAAAGAAAGAAAGAAAACAAGAAGGAAAGAAAGAAAGAAAGAAAGGAAGAAAAATGGTTCAAGAGGGTCAATTAGGGCTGCTTACTTGCCGCAGTAGTGAGAGCAATCTTATCATTGGCCGCTTTTCATGCGTTGTCGATTGTGGAGAAAATGTCCCATTGCATGTGTAGAAGTCCCGATTGAAAAAAAAACGTCCATCTTAGGAATGGTGGATGCCAACATCTACCATTTTGGTTGATTATGGTACTGAAAATATTGGTGGCACATGGTGTATAGGGGCGTATGATGGATGCTGGAGTGTCATTGATGCCGGAGGACGAAAAAAGCTCATAACCACTGGGACAAGCTGCCACCCAAACAAAAATAATAGTGAAAAAAATTTTATAGAAGGCGATGTAAAAAACCCGTAGAGAACGCAACCACGCGCATTTGAACGTGAAACCTTTACATTTTCAACTGAACACACTAAACACTGCGCCATGCCGGCACATGGAAACCTTTCTGGTAAATGACTAGTCAACTTACGAACTGACTGTTGCACTTTTGTTTGTAGCGTACTCGAGATGAACGGGATCTGCACCTGCTACTAAAATTTACACACTTATTAAACACAAACAAGTGCTGCCTGTAAGGATTGTCGCTGTGTTAATGCAACAGCACTATTTTTGTTTTTTACAATTTACAATGGCAAGAAAGAAGTGGACTAAGGAGCAGTTGCAGTTTATCGGCGGTTAGTGTCAAGTTTATATAATATCAGGTTCTGACTCGTTTCAAAGCGTGACATCTGCTCAGACTTTGTGACGCCTATATAGCTCTTTTGATTGGTACACCTACAAAATGGGTTGAGTATTGTGATGCTTTTCGCGCAACGCATAGCACAGTCGTGTGAGCGCACTGATGTAGCTCTACCGTTAGCAACGACTACCTAACGGCTTGGCCAAAAAGAATGCAATGCGCCGGAAACATAATACTATATTGGTTCAATAAGCTTATGAATTGACGAGTCTGTGTACTCGCATAAAAGCCACAGACGTGTCGGCTAGAGAGCGACCGGCGGCTGTCGGTGAGGGGGGCGTACGTTTAGTGGAAGTGCTGAAACCACGTCACATCGATGTTTCTCGCTTCTGCGAAAACACCGTACACAATAAAAGAAGCTTCATTTGGGTTAAATGATGCTTGGATCTACTGTATTGTCAATCTTACTCGCCAAAATTGTGTATTTCAAAACTCAGAAGCGCCGAGAACACTTGTACGTGCTCGGTCAGTAGGCCTAACCTTTGGTGGAAATCATGGGGGTATTACAGAAGGGTGAATGTCAGTTTCTCTAGGGCTCGTCTGGACGCATGTGGTAGGTAAAAGTTTATGCCTATTAGCTTCGCACACACTTTCTTAACCTAAAGATACGGCTCAAGTATTTGAGTTTGCAAAAATTGCCATAATTGCGTTTCTAGCGTGGCCAGATCAAGTGACCGCTGTCTAAGGTTGAGAGATGCAATTGCGAACTTGAGCTCAATTTTTTCTCGACAACTGCGCAGTGAAATCAAACTTTTATTGTCACTCTTCCTAGTGACATTTCTAGTTTTCTGGAAATCACAACAAAGCAACACATCGTGGGTGTCAAACTGATCTGAGTACGTGCACAAAATGTCGACATTCACGGCCGCATTCTACGCTCCATGAAAATTGCAGCGTTGTTGACATCGCAGGATTAAAAAAACGTACTTGACAGCGTAATGAGCAGCGTTGGTTTCTTTTGATTGTAAACCTATATTTCTGCCCATTCGAGAATGAAACAAGACAAATAGGGGATTTCAGATACTGTCATGCGCTTTTTCATCATGCCACGATCATTTACTGATGGTCAATGATTCAATCACGCCCAGGTCATCCAGATTGATCACCAAGCCTTCCACCAAATACGTTTTGCGTCGCCACCATCAGCCGGGATTCTTTCCACAGTCGCCACCATTGGCTCACCACCCACACCACGATCTACCTCCTTTTATTCCACCCTCGCCGTCATCAGCCATTATGGCCAATGCAACTTCTACCATATCCACTATTATTTCCACCATGTGCAAAAGTCTATCCACCATAGTCACCAAGGATTGCAGCATTCACCAATCCAGGATTTTCAATAGGGGTGTAAGATTTCTATCCGCTGCTTTAGTGTACGGCAACACCATGCCTTTGCTTTAGTGCTTTCGGGATAGTCTAGCTAGTGAGTGCGCCTTCGCTTGTAAGAAGCAAATCTTACCAGTTGTGCACAATCGGTATGCCAAACTTAGTAACAGGAAGGGCGAAGGTTATCGAAGGGTGATGTCTTCAGTGGCGCTCTCATACAACGCATTAAGAGAAAAAACTGAATGTTTGAGAGCAAAGCACGGATTTCTTTGGTAACAATGTTTCAGACACGCACCGCATTTTATGGCCCCTGATTTTGGTATCCGGGAACGAAGGAAGGTATTTGAAGAGTCACGCTTATGAATGAGCCCAAAAATACACAGTTTACTTGAAGGGCCTTATATTCACTGTAGTATAAGTACATGCTGTGTTTTAACTTAATTTCACTTTGCTGATGCTCAGTAGCCGACATTTTTAGAAGAGTGTTGGGTACGTTTGGTTTTAAACACATTAAGTTGCAATTCGTGAAGCTAGTAACACATACGCAAATGAATACTTGTTGAACTCAATGTGGATAAAATTTTTTCTGTGCTGTTTCAGTTATCACCAAGTCAAAAAGGAACATAACGGTAAAAAGTGTAACTGTTCCTCCAGTAGCTCTCTATATATAGCTTTTGCATAAATGTACTTACTACTTCAATTCGCAATTGGGTTCAGCAAATATTTCCATAGCATATCAGTTTGCTTTAAAAGCCAGCAAAAGAAAAGTGCCTCCACGTACATATTATCGGCAAATTCTGCGTCTGTCAATAAATATGGACCCGGATATTACCCCCTCTCCGTCGTATATTCCAGGTCTGTCATTTGGCAGTGCCGTATTATACTTGGTCCGTATTATACTGGTCTGTCATTTGGCAGCGCCGTAGTATAGAGTGAATTGTGGCGCGGTTTTACTTAAAAATTGAACAAAAAACAAAAACATAGTGTTTAAAGTTGCGCGTAGAAGTCATCAGTGTGAACGTTTGCTTTTTAGTGATTCCTTTCTGCCATTTGCTTTTCTGGTGCCTTACATAAAACCAACTCTTATATTGTGATTTAACTTTACAAGAATACATTTTTCATACCTTATACTGAACATACAAAATGTATACAGAAATATTACGTGTGAAACCACTATCCACTTCTCTAAAACCAAGTGAAGTTATTCGGTTCACGATAACACAAGAGGTCTTGCGAGTGTTAGCCAACGTAATGCAACTAGCCTTACGTTCTACTGCTGAATGCAATGTAACATAAAATAACGTTCTTTTTTATATAAAACGATTTGTACATGATCGTATACAATGTGGAACAGCTTACAGCAATTGTATGTTCAAATATAACGAACCTAAATTTAAAATTCAATATCGGTGCTCATTCGCGAAGCCGTCAGAACGTTTCTGTGGAGCAAACGGTTTTTTCTACCTTCGGTGAGGAAGGAAGTGTGAAAGTGCAATGGGCATTTGGCTATTGTAGTCATAGCCCACCAATCGAATAGACAGCAGCTGTGTTTGGCTAAGCAGTGTTGCAATGCTGTTCTTATTTTCGGTGAAAGCACAAAAGGCATTTTAGACGGTTCATTCGGTATAGTTACCGCTTGTATTGGCAGCAGTCACGTTTGTCTTACGAGTGCGGCAACGCTGCCACAACCAGAGGGTACAATTTAGCGGACCTGGAACGCTTCATTGCCAAACAGTAAGTCTTGCATTATATTTTCTATTGTGTGCAGGTTTCTCTACACCATAGCACATTTGCCTGAGGCTACGAGTTTTCACCGCAAATGTAAATGAATAATGTATGTGGCCCTCAAACTATATAAAGAAACAAGCTGCAATGGAAGATCAATGCCTTACTTTCTGAAGCTACAGCGGGCGCTTTGGATTTGCGCTGGTCTGTTGGTAATCAGATATCTGTAATGTGGTGCCATCAACTTTAGTATAGTACAAATTTTCATGAGCAAATATTACACACGAATATAACCTCAAAGGTACTCAATTGATAGCAAAGCAGAGGGAGCCTTACTGGAGGCTTAAAGCGGTTATATGAAACAGGTTTGCCTTAAGGCAAACTATCACAATTACTCAATATTACAACCTCAAATCATAAGGTGTCTATGCGGGCCACCAATTTTGATTGTTGTACTGTTATAAAAGATATGATGTTTCATTCCGAAAGCGAAGACAACACAAAAATGTACAGATTTATACACACCTGGATAGATTTACCATCGAGTGACAGAATGCCGACAAAATGTGTAAGGCAAGAATATCTCAGGAACGTGTTGCAGTAATAAATAAAGAACGTAAGAGGCTCACTCAAAAATTCTCGACGCTCCGTACAGCAGCTTTGTGAATGTATTGAATTTTACAAGTTAACATGGGTGGCACTAACACGACTGACGCAGAAATCATCATTCCTAATACACCGTGCGACGCCATCAATACGTCAAATGTTGCCGAAATTCATGACGTTATCATGCACTCACATTGAGGTCTCATGTTTCCTAACTCACAACAATCCCCACGCATTGAATTATACGAGTTATAGTTAATTGTACAGTGTATATTACCAATTCCCTCCTTTTGGACATTCCTGTAAAAGCCCATTTGGCTGTTTTATGACGTTTTTGTTATGATTTGTACTTCTTTATTGCCGAGTGGTACGTTAGGATACGTTTCAAAGAAGACATGTTTTAAGCATAATTTCATATTTCGCAAGCGTATATTTATTTAGCAACCACGATGACTTAGCATAACGTATAGATTGACACTGTGTAAATACCACGAGGAAACTTTTGAAGAAGCACACGTGGGCAGGCTTGTCTGTCTGTCGTTCTCCGAGTACTCCACCCTCATTTATGCATTGTTCAATTCCATGCGTCATGAATCAAGACCAACCAGCCTGAATATGAATTTTTTTTCATAATGACATATCCTCCCTGAACCAAAGCACCAAAGGAAGAAGGCGTGCGTTACATATGCGAGATAACAACCGATTTTGACCTTCAAAAGTAGCTTATCACACGTACACAATGATGCCTCGATTTCAAACACGTTAAAGTGCGATCATGCTGTCAGTAGAGGCGGCATGGCTTGCCATTATGAGCACAACTTACAATAGCTGTCAGATTTCATGACTATATTTTTAGTCGCTATTGTAATAATGTGAAAGCCATAGATACCTCTTCAACCACGCAAAATGACCAGCTGCGTAAGTATCGGCGGCGCCAAAGTGACTAACACAGAAATCATCATCATTCCTTAACGCACCCTGCGACGCCATCAAGACGACACCTGTTGCCAAACTTCGTGACGTTATCATGCCCTCACATCGAGGTCTCATCATGTAGCATTGCACGATGAGGTCATGACGAAATCTTACCTGAGAACAGTGACGGCTCGGGCCAGTTGATAGGCCATGATGATAGGTATAGCGGCAAGTACATGAGCGCTCAAGAAGGACTAGGACAACGGGACACACGTGGACAACCGCTCAATCTAGTGCATGTAGTTTTCCTATAGTCCTGGCTTGGCGTTATATCAATCATCGCAATTATTTCGCTTTGTGAAACGTGAATTGATCACAGAGACATGTCATAACCACGTGAGGCACAGAAAACTGCCAATTTCTATGATCTTGGAGGCAACGCCCCGCCGTGGTGGTCTAGTGGCTAAGGTACTCGGCTGCTGACCCGCAGGTCGCGGGTTCGATTTCCGGCTGCGGCGGCTGATTTCCGATGGAGGCGGAAATGTTGTAGGCCTGTGTACTCAGATTTGGGTGCACGTTAAAGAACCCCAGGTGGTCAAAATTTCCGGAGCCCTCCACTACGGCGTCTCTCATAATCAAATGGTGGTTTTGGGACGTTAAACCCCACAAATCAATCGAGGCAATGCGAAACAGCGTTAGGAGGTGAAAACTCTAGGGCAGGATCAATAAAATCATTGGGCATTAAAAGGGAAAAAGAACAGGTTGGCTTTCTGTTTCAAGCCTTCTTCGGTGATCACATGAGGGACCATGTGAATATTCTATATGTTCCCTTGCGAACATAAAAGGGACCTTGTGAACTTTTTATATGTTATAAAATTTATGATGCCTCTTTTTTAAACCCCTGTGAGTCCTACTGTTCAAGAAACGCTCGTTTTTAATACAATGCGTAGCGAAACTTGGTTCCTAAAATAATTGCTCTAATTCTCGCTTCAATAAAACTAGATTCACGGTCGCCAATAATCTCTTATTACCTAGAGTTCGCACTAATTATGGAAAAACGAGCATTGTTTTTTCATCAATTTAATTATGAAATTTTTTATCACATGATGTGAAAGAATTAGAGCGCATTCATTTTTTAAGAGAAAATTAAAGAATTTTCTAATAAATGTATAACTGCTGCATTTTGTTAATTTTCGATATCTAGCTTTGTTTGTAAAAAAAAGTTCGAAATGTTCTTGTGACTTGCTCTTTCGTTATTCGTATTTTAGCTTTTTCATTGTATGAACATTGGAGCTCCCGCCTGCGGTTTCGTACCTAGGGACCTCCTCCTGCATACTCACTCACAATGTACATTTCTGATGCTAATAAAGAAACATTGATTGATTGATAAGTGACTAGTATGTTACGTAAGCTTCAAAGCACCGCCGTATGGCACTGCAGATCTGTTTTTATATGAGTAAAAAAGGTTTGAGTAGAATATATCTCATGCAAAAAATTGTTTTTGTATAAATTGCAATGCATGTCTATTAGCTGCAAAGTGTTTTTTGGTACGTTTCGACCAAAACTGTTCTGAAGCCCGCCACTGAAATTTTAAGTGGAATGCAAAATTCATGTGAGTCCATTCAGTACATAGCGCTTTGACGGAATGTAAAATAGCTATTAACATGTTTACACCTGCATGTTCTTTTGTGAAAATGCCCATTAAGCAAAGATTTGGCTCGACTAAGTTGGATTAGAAGCCCTGGGAGGACTGGTGTAAAAAAAGCCCGCTATTGACGCGAATGAGCCAATAACTAAGAGCAAATGACTGCGTATTTTGTGGCGAGCAAAAGTTCCATAAATATTCTGTTGACATTTGCTACTACCTGATAGCACATTTCTTGTTCATTCTTGCCACGCAGTTATCGGGACTCTTCCAGCACGACATTTATTTGCACTATTTTAGCTTAGACGAGCGCATAGCTTTGAGTACTGCCATAATGGCCTATTGCTACTAGAAGTGCAACTAAAAGTAGAATGCAGACTAGCTCATCTACCATCAAAACCCAATAAAAAATTAGCTCAAAAGTGCTATGTAAACAGAACGAATATACAACTGGATAACCTCGATGGTAAGAAGGTCAGGCTTCTTGGCTATTGACCCGAAATAAGCGGGCTCAATCCAAGCCGTGTATAGTCAGCATTATCAGTGCACGTTCGAGAACGCCGCGGTTTAAAATTATACTGAGGTCTTTCTTACACACTGTCTCGAAGCTCTAGTAACTTCGCAATGGTAAATCCCATAAAGGGGAATGAACGCAACCACAGGAGGCATTTCTTTTTCTCGAAGCCATTTTCTCTATCATTTGGAGTAGCACTACAAGTTTACTACAACGCGAAGTGCTACGTGGAATTTATCTCATACAAGAGAAGCTGGTGGTGTGGCGTTTCTAGTGCAGGTTCTCATTTGCTTAGCTCACTGTTTTGAGCAGGAACAGGACCGCAAGCAGAAAAATTGCCGTCATCAGGTTATTACTTTTTCACTCAACGGGAAGCGAGTAACATGATATCGCCATTTTATATCGCTGTAGCACTTGCTACATTCATTATTCTCTGTAGAGAATATGCATACGCATGCCGTTCTATGAAGGTCATTATTGGGCCTATTCGTAAAGGATTAGCCACAGCGGCAAGATCTGAAATTTAAAAGCAGCTCTCTTACTTGCAGCTAGGGAAGTGAAGCCTACATTGGCAGCGTACGCTGTAACGTGAACGCTAGAAAGGACGTCAAGATGTGTTGTGATATTCTCGAAATGTTCCCGCTAGTGCTTGTCCTATATTTAAGCGAGTTGAAAAGTCAAATAGTCGTGCTCAGATTTACCTCCTGTCTTGTGTTCATTGGCTTATGTCTGGTGGCCGGACTTTAGCAACGATAGTCAACGATAGAAAAGAACTGACCTAAAGTATATGCTGAACCTAAACGCATGGTGTGCTTGATCTTTGGAGGTACGCAATAGCTCTACGAGAACCTGCTGCTGATGCTCCATCTACTATTTTTTCAACATTATGTCTCCACTGCGGTGTGAAGTTTTCCTGTGCTATGTGACCCATGTGCTAAGCCAGGCGACTTGTGTCAAATTAGCTTTCTCTCGTCAATTATGGATAGCTCCGACGTCGAACGACATCACGAAGCTCTCTACTAAACATTTTTGATTCCTCCTTTTAAAATATCTCAAACAAAGCCTTTCTTGCCATGCAGTGCCACAATATAGCGTCAATGCGGCTTATCATGCAAGCTCTGTCCAAATGACGATTACGAGTTGAATTTATATAGCGTAACGTGACGTTTATTATTTTTTGTCAGTCCAATTTCTCGCTCTTTCGCATAGATTTTTTGTTTTTACTGTATCCTGTAGTAATAGTCTTGCTATTTTCGATTGTATGCGTGTAATTTTGCCCAATCTTCCTAACTGCAAGTATGAAAATATACCAAGGTTTAGGGGAGCAATCATTTAGACATCATCGTGATTCACTGTCCACATCATTGATGGTCTTTTTAAGGTCCGGTATCTTCGAAGTGCTCTCCCACTGGTCTGCAGAAAGCACTGTTTTTTTTTTTAGCTGAGTCCTTATTACAGCTGCAACTTCTTTGATTTCGTTGCCCCACCTATATATTTTAAGTCCTCCACCGAGCACACCACGTCGTGCTGTCTACTTCATTGGTCTAATCGGCTGTATTTTATGTGCTTATCTTATCACCTGACCAGCACAATCATTTTTGTGTGTGTTCACCATAGCATCGTAACCTGTCTGACTTGCTATGTCCTAATTGGAGCAACCATATGACCTTTACGCACAATCAAACGAACAGAAGGTTTTGGTTTCGTCCCTATCGACCGAATAAACTGTTTTTCCTCCCTTTTATTTGCTCGAACTTACGCCGTATTTACTAGATTGGAGTTTAAAATGAGAACTACGTACTGTCACCTTGCTTTCCTTGGACAAAGTGTCTCTGGCATTCGTTTGGCTGTTTGAAAAATAGAAACAAGGCTCTCGAAATTTAGCTCATAATTAAAGTTAGTTGCCCGTCTAATATTTTTGTCCCATAGCGTTCAGTGTAGTTCTTAACTTAAAACCAATTTATCTCTTATTCAGTAAGTGCCCGCGCAATACTTTAGTAGCAGAGTTGCTGCAAAGTTTGTCAAGGCAATCACCATGGTATTCACATTATTGTTTGGTTACTCCTTGCCAATGTAATGCTTTGATGGCTGCAGGTATTTTAACTAGTTAATTTACTTCTCGTAACGGGGGAATATCGTATGAAAGGGCTCCTGCAGTCATCATACTTCCTAAGATTTTCTTTCATCACGTTAACGTGATCCACCGCAAAGTGCGGTTTTTTTTTAAATATAGCGTTCTATCTACATTGCCCTTTACAAACTGCGTATTTATTCCGAAATTCTCACTTAGCGCCTAAATCATGATATTTTTATGGCACCCTTTCCGGCACGAATATAATATAGGACAATTTTCGACTCGCTATAATACACGATGTTTTTGGCGTAATGTTTAGATGATCAAGAGCGCCTCGTATACAATAGCTGTTTGATCAAATCGTTTTTTACGTCTTCTCCGGCTCAAGTTTGGTAGTGCAAGCCTTTTCAAGCATTTGTGAAGTGATCAATCATTACTTATTGAAATTCCATGCCTTGTTTGATTGAAAAATGGGAAAATGGAATTTGTAGGTGATATCACAGTTAATTTTAAAGAACATTGTGTAGCTAATAATATTCTTCATCTACATACACTTACTTGGTTTGCAGAGTACCCATCAGCCATTCATAGAGCCAGCAAATGAAGAAAAGCGGGTTTGGCGTGAAATATACACACAATAAAATTCCTCTAGGTAAATGACAGCTGTATACTGAAGTTTAAGCTATATTGAGTAGTAATTTACTATTTTTCTCTCAGTTACATTTGTAGTGTACGTATCTCCGGAAATACTATGTGAGCAAATTGAAAGAAGGGCGTGGGAAAAAATAATATGGAAGAAAAGAACAAAGCCACTTGATATATTGATACCTGCATGGGCAGAATATTTTTTCTATTCGATTGTGTCGGCAGCCTGAGTAATTTTTATTGGAATAGTGAAGATAAATGGAGCCTCCAAATGCCTTCCTTCAGTTTCGCTTCCTCATGTTCCTAGAACATCCATTTACAAATGCCAAGATGGATAGCAGAATAACTTTTCTTTTTTGTTTACAATAGGTGGTTGCCTGTTATTCCGAGAATCTGAAACCACGCTGTTCAAAGGGGTCTGGATTGTGTATCCAATTTTATTGCTTTAGGCTTCGTGTAGCTTTTTATTTCGTGGCGATATTGCCACGAAATACACTCTGCACTCTCCAGTACACACTGAACTCAAAAGTAGGCAATCGGTGCACAATGGCTTCGTCTTTTAGACAGGCCGGCTTACCCCTATTCTCTACTGCAGAAACAATATAATGCCAGGCACAAGCATTCCAGCAGAGCAGACTTTGCGCAACCATGGTCTTTCAGTTGAGCAGAGCGAGAGGAGGACAGTCGATAAAAATAGGGCCTTGACAGTTAGCGTCTTTGTGTCAGCGTAATTCAACTAATGAAGCATGCATAGGAAGTAAAACACGGTCTCCTGCTCAAGAGAGACCATTGCTGGGCATAGTTGGCTACACTGTTGAGTGCGCTTAATGGAGTCCATTTGCTGGATGAGTGCAGTAAGTGTTAGCGGAGGCGAGAAGCAAAAAGCCAGAACAAAGCACTAGTGACCATCCATGTACCTAATGCACGAAGTCACTAAATTTGAATTCCTGGACACGTGATCGATGAAATCTAAGGGAGCAGCTGGACCACTCGCTGTATGCTGCCATGCAGCTTAGTATGATATCGGAGGGCTTTTGGTCACTTATTTTCTCAACTTCGTGTTATAAAATGGTAAAAAAGGATTTATGGCAAGTCGTTTTTTATGTGACTAGACTCGTGCATAGCACTGTGTCCATGAAATCTCAGTTTTCGGAGTAGTTCAGGCCAAAGCTACTCAATGTATTCAAGGAAGGTTACAGGTAATCCATGGCTAAAAATCCTTGGCATGAACAATGTGAATAGTCTGTAAGCAAACGAAAGCAACCATCAATTCAAGACTGCTACATGCTATTTTCGTCGTGGCGTAATACACACTAAAATTGTCCTTTCGGGTACTCCTGACTTGTCCCATATATAGCTCTTTTTGAAGACCACGTGGACTGTCTTGTAGGTGACACGACTCTCAAGGGAGAATGTAATGACCACAAAAAAGTGAATGTACTTCTTGAAAAAATAGTCATATACCTGGCAAGCCAGGACTCTCAAAACCTCTCCAAAAAGAGTAGAAAAAAACCTTTTTTTTTTGTACGCCCAGCATGGAAAATTCGATTAGGCGTTCACTCAGCAAGGTCTAGTTCGTTGGTGTGATACGCACAAAAACAACAAAGAAATATGTCCCTAAGAAAGCGATGCCTATAAGAGGAATATAGTGCCCCAAAAACGTCTGGTTTCTACGACACTCAATCCTCTTCTG
>NW_023611516.1:0-45575 GCF_013339725.1 Rhipicephalus microplus | reverse complement strand
CAGGTGTTCTTTACCGGGCCCTGAAATCCCATGGCACACGAGCTTCCAGTAAGTCCCCGGCCTCACAGGGCACGGATGTACCCTATCTTAAGATTACGGCTATTAGAGTCCGATAATCTCAGAGCCTAGACCTCGAGGATGTTGTGCTCCGGCTAGGCGACAGTTACTCGGGTGCCTCCGCGCCCGTTAGACGGGTCGTCGGCTCCTTTTCTCCGTTGCTTCGCCAAACCCCCTCAAGCCGCTGGATGGTTCTTCGTTGCGTCTTTAGGCCTTCGGAGCGAATCCACGCTATCACCTTTTCGGGATGGCAACGAGTGCTTAACAGCGAAAACGGGAAGAAGGGATAGAAGATACGATACAGAGCGCTGACATCTCATCAGCGCGGTGTGATGGCGCTTTAAAACAGAAAAACCAAACAAGGAGAAAGGGATTGTAAAACAAAAGAGCGAAAAATTAAGATGTGGAACAAGGATAAAAGCGTAGAGAGGTTACCGAGCGCAGAAAGCCAGGAATAAGTTAGGCGACGAGGTCAGAAGTGCCGTAAGAGGAAAACACACAAAAAAAATTAGGGAACTTTAAAGCTTCGCCTTCAGGAGTTGAACGCGATAGCGATATCCTGATCCTAGTGCATAGTTCGAACACTTGGTGCATGAAACCTTTTAGAATTTCGTATGCACCCACTATACGTTGACTCAAAAAAATAGGAGCCGTAGCGTGTGCGCCTTTTGTAGTGGGGTACCGGCATTTAACCACGGAGCCATTATGATAATCACATTTTGACGCCCATTGGCAGTGGACGCTTGTACCACGCATTACTACTGCAATATTCCATGTTGGATTGTGAAGCACGTGTACAGTACGCGTGTGTTTGTGAAGTATGAAAGCTACTTCTCTGCATTTCGAACGGAGGAAGTTTTTTCACTATTTTCACACAGAGACGTGGCCGTGGTGATAGAACATCCGCTTGCCATACAAATGACCGGGCTCGATTTAGATCGTTCTTAATTTTTTGGTCACGCATAGGATGATTTTTCGCTCACACCCAGCGACGCCGATGCCGGCCTTTCAGCGAAATGAGCACTTTAACGCTATCGCGTTAAAATGAGGTGGAATAAAAAAAATTGGCGACGCTTTTTGCGCGAATGGCTGTCACTCCCAGCTCGACCATTTTTATGACGCGTGTAATATACCACGCAATAGCAGCTTGATATTGTAGCATCTGCTTGTGTGCAGCAAAGAGAGGTACCACTTCTTAAAATTACATTACGCTACATCTGATTTTGTGCGTGACACGCACAATTGACTGCAAAAGTAGTATTTTGCACCGAGCTGCCACGCTGACCTTGTCACATCCGCCGAATAATCGTTAGCCGCCCACCATACACCAATTAGTGCAGTATTTAAATTTTTGTTTACCTATACGAGCGTGACGGATTTAAACAGGACAAAATTCTTCCATACGTAGCCGCCTACGCAGAGGCACTCTCCCGATTGTCTCCTAACTTCGTAGATGCGAAAAACGGCATAGAACGGCATCAATGTATGACGAGCGTGGTTCACAGGTCACGATATCAGTAACGGGGCTTGTTCGTCACACGTCATGAAACGCTTTCCACCAGTCACCCCACAGCACATACCCGTATGCCAAGAGCATAAGGGTATGCACCACAGGTGTATCACCCATATATCAAACCCGAGTTTGAAATACTACGATAACGGGAGGGAGCGCCCGGTGACGGGAACTCGGTTAGCGTCAACGTCCAGGAGTGAAAAATCCCCGTGAAAGCGAAAACAAGGATGACTGCTTCAGCCGAAATCGAACGCTGACCTTCTGGGTCACATTACGCCGCAAAGCAACACAAGTGCCGCAAAGCAACATCAATATTAAGCTCTCTTTTATATATAATTTTCATTAACGATCTGCCAAGTTATGTCCTGTTGAAATCCGCATGTATGCTGATGATTGTGTTTTGTATCATACGATTCAAACTTCTCATGATCACATCATCCTTAACGATTCATCTGCTTTATTTCAATCATGGTGTGACACTTGGCAAATGCAAATAAACTTCCGAAAAACGGTATTCATGTAATTTTTCAGGCGTTCTTCCCCCTCTACATTTACCAATTTGCTTAATGGTTGCCCTCTCGGAATTGTTTCACAATTCAAATATCTAGGTCTCCTTTTCACTCAGGATTTATATTGGTCTCAACACATTGATCTCATGTGCAACCGTGCGCTTAGAAAATTAGGCTGCCTACAACGCACTTTGCGTTCAGCACCTCTCAGCATACGACTCCTTGCTTGTGAAACACTGGTTCGTCCAATATTGGAATATGCATCTGTTGTGTGGAACCCACACAAGATTTCGGACATCAACAAAATAGAATCTCTTCAGAAGAAAGCTGTTCGCTTCATTTATTGTCACTTTGACAGGTATTTTTCACCAAGTTCCCATCTTCCTATCTTACAGCTTACCAGTCTCTCTTCCCGTCTATACGTTGAATGTTGAAGTTTCTTTATACCTTAATTAATCCCCACGGTTCCCTCTACTCAGCAAATATAGCACACGCTAGACCAACGACCACCCGAAATTACCATGAGTTAAACATGTCTACTTTCATTCATCGTACGGTGGCGTTCAAATATAGTTTTTTTGTTCATTCTATGAATTGTGGAATTCTTTGCCTAGTTACGTTCGATCTTTATTACTGGCTGAATTTTATTGCATATGACTAACCACTGATCTAGAGCGCACTTGTTATGCTCTTCTATGTATGTATTTGCGCACTCCTGCGATAGCCGCGGGGCTGCAGTATGTTGAAATATATAAAAAATAAATAAGTGTTTTAATGTGCCTATGAAGACGACCGCTTATACAGGCGGGACGCTGAACTATGTCAAAAGGCCAGCGACGAGGTAAGGAACACGCGCTGGATTACCAACTCGCTCAGCGCTCCGTTCTTCGACGTGACGCTCTCGCATTCAGTAGGGAGGTGGTTCGGGGCACGCGGCGAACGAGCATTGGTGGTGAACGTCACCTGCTTGAAGTCGTACGAGCTCTTCTCGAACTACCCGACGTACGAGGTAGGAAATGTCTTCGCAGGGTGGCGAGGTCCATACTTGCGACAGTGGGAACATTGTCCAAGCGCCCGAACTTGGGTAAAATTCTTCGGGTCTTCAACGCCTCGAATGCGCGACACTACTGCCTGAAAATCGAAGGAGTGTTCAAGTTTTCTTTTGTTATCAAAAAATTGTACACGTCCTCGGCGATGCCTTTCAACAAATGACCGACTTTTTCTTCGTCAGACATATTTGCGTTGACAATTCCGCAAAGCTTCAACACTTCTTCAATGTAGGTTGTGCACGTCTCGCCGGGCAACTGAGCCCTACGTGACAGCGTTTGCTCAGCTTTCTTTTACATGGAACTCGTGTCCCCAAAGCAGGCCTTCAGTTCCTTAACAAATATATCCCAAGTGGGGAGGACATGTTCATGGTTCTCAAACCAAAGCAAGGCTGTCCCGGCAAGGAAGAATACTACGTTCACGAGCTTCACCGGTGCACCCCATTCGTAGTAGCGGCTCACTCTCTCGAAGTGTTTTAGCCAAGCGTCCACGTCTTCGTCAGTTTTACCTGAGAAAATTCGTGTCTCAGGTGCCCAGTAGTCTGGTTGTCGAGGTCGACGGCCACCTTGTGCCGTGTCGGTGGCACTGGTGGATGCAGCAGCGTAGGACGTCGATGGGATTGCTGTGTCGTCGTTCATGCTGATGTTGTCCGGAGGTAGGCCAGCTAAGCGTCTGCTTCTTCGAAGAACTTCTGCTGCGGGGTCCAGGATGGCAAGTTACCCAGCACCGCTCCACCAAAGCTGTTACAGATGTGATGGGTTTATTTACAATGAAAAATGTCAGCGCACTACCGTCACTGCCGAACCACCATCGCTCGAGCGCGTCCGATCTCTTCTTCTTCCTCGCTCTTTCAGTCCGCGTTACAATATATATATATATATATATATATATATATATATATATATATATATATATAAATATATATATATATATATATATATATATATATATATATATGTTGCCGTCATGTAGGAACAGCGCTTATTTTGATCACAGTGCTCACTATCCGCTACAATGCATTAAACCTTTGATATACACCTCCATGACTACGCGAACATTATAGCCAAGTTCGTGCTAAAAAAATGCACTGACGATTGCTACTTAACGACTGTTTTCGTAATTTGCAAGTGCGCTTCTCTGCACTTCAGATTTTCCAGAGTAATGGCGGCACCTGTCGTGCTGACGAGGTTCCAGTTAAACGTGCTGGGGCTTGTCTATTACGTTTAAATCAGGAGAGCCGAGCACATATTTTCCACGTCATAGCGTAAGCTATATGTGCTAAAACAGGCTGTTTGCAGTAAGTGACTAGCCGCCATTTGTTGTTCAAGCTGATTAGCAGAATAGACAACTTTACAATTCTTAAAAGGGTTTATTACGCCCATCATGGCGCCGATACCCATCATCGCACTGAATGTGCATTCGCTGCAATACAACTTGCGATTGTTATAACATCAATGCAGACGTTACGTCGGAGCATCCATGAGCTACACCAGGGTAGTCAACGTGCTTGGCTAAGCCATCATATGCGCGACCATTCAATTTGCATAAAGACGTTGAACTCTTGGCAAAGACCCGAAGCTTCGCCATAGGCTGCAACTGGCAGGCTTTTCGCATTAAAATGACTGTAGGACTTTTTAAATGCGGAGCATTTCTTAGTCGCACGATGTCACGCATCGTGCGTCGGCGGCGATGTCCACAGCCACGCCTACCCCTGCGCATGCTCGCGCCTCGCGTATCGTACCGTATGCTCACGTCTCGTGGCAACTTTTTGCTCCCTCTCTCTCGCCTCGCAAGGCCGACGCCAGGCAGCCTCTGCTGTAAATACCGACTGCTCGAGCTGCACAACCTTTCACTGGCCACGCCGTAGGTCGCACATCAGCATCCCACCACTCGTTGAAGGCAACGCTTCTCCTTCATTCAATAAATTAGAATACTAAACACGGAATGACAACTAGGCATTCTCAGATCATACCCAATTACGCAGCACTCAAACAAGACCCTCCACCCCCCTCTGCGATACATTTACTCGAGTTCGCCACGTGGGAAGACACAGGCGGCTTTTCTGTGTTTCCTTCGTTACATATTATATCTAATTTTTGCATATTGCTTGGAAGCTAGTGCGCATGTAAGGCTTTCCACATTTTTTCTCGTACTCAGCGTTCTCATTCTCGACGGGGATGGAGATCAAAAGCAAAAGCATTACGGGCCAGCGGAGGCCACTGCAGCATGTTATGAGAAAAAGCTGCGAAGTTAGCTGAACGAATTAACGGGAAAGATCGAAATGTCTGTATAAACGTCGCGTTAAAGAGGAACTCCGATGCATTTTCGACCATAGTGAGCTAATGTGGTTTTAAAATAGAATCGGCAGTCGTTCAACAGCTAAGGTTGTTCGTTTTGCCGGGACACTTGTCAATAATTTTAATTAGGCTATGAAGAATCAATAAAGAAAACAAACAAACATGGAGCTGCTCAGCCCTCCATGGTGGGTATCGAATGGCATCACGAAATCTGCTGCACACCTCTAAGCCTGGCCATGGTGTAAACAGTTCACGTGCCTCTGTTGACGGGCGTAAAGCAAGTTGGCGATGTTATTCGGTGTGGAATCTAACAGTGCGAGTTTGTAACATCAGCGATGATTTCAGCTACTATTAATCTTAGAGCGAAAGCATCGTTCATTGTTTTCGGCCCGCCAATGCTTGACGCAGGTGACTTGCCCCACATGGATTGAATATTAGTACGAGACCCCATGTCAATAATCACTAACACGCTGTGCAGCTGACAAAACTGAAATGTGCTCGCCTCGTCGTCGCCTCCCAGAAAAAAGCGCGCGGTGCATCTGTGTGCTGGGGACGCGGGCTTTTCAAAAAGAGCAGGCTCTTACGTTATATACATATGGTTGCCCGCGTTTACAAATGCGATTCTTGAATTGGCTACCAGTTTTTAAAATTTGTTTTCTAAAAAATTACATCACTTACGGTTGTATAGTTTGATTTGATTGATTGATTTGTGGGGTTTAACGTCCCAAAACCACCATATGATTATGAGAGACGCCGTAGTGGAGGGCCCGGAAATTTTGACCACCTGGGGTTCTTTAACGTGCACCCAAATCTGAGCACACGGGCCTCGACATTTCCGCCTCCATCGGAAATGCAGCCGCCGCAGCCGGGATTTGAACCCGCGACCTGCGGGTCAGCAGCCGAGTACCTTAGCCACTAGACCACCGCGGCGGGGCTGTATAGTTTGGCGCATATCACCACGCTCCTGATAAGAGTACATGTTCGTAGTTTTATTAAAATCGGAGCATACTGTAAAATTGCTGCAGTTATCCTTTAGGAGCATAACGATGGTAAAAAAATAAGCAAATTCATGGAGTTAACGATGATGAGTGGGGCGAAGCGCCCATCCGTCCGTCTGTCTGTTCGTCCGTCCATGCGTTCGTCCGTTCATTCGTGCGTTCGTCCTTCTGTCTGTGCGTCCATCAGGGCATCCGTGGGTCCGCCAAGGAATCCGTGCGTTCGTCTGCCTATCAGTCTGATATTACCGGTTACGCCTGAAGCAGGACAAGGTTAGACTAAAAGGAGCTTCGCCCCTAAAGGTATGGCTGCCAAATGCTTTTGCGAATGCGGCAGCTGTTGATCTAAGAGGCACAGTGCTGCCCAACGACTTAAAATGATATGGACCAACAAATTTCGGGCGTGCCTTTTTCAAATATTTTTGCGCCTTTGGCTGGACGAGAAGATGGGACTATATTGTGGTAACTTTATACTTTACAGCAATTACGCTGTAAAAAATTTCATCGGACGTACAGTGTGGCCAACAAAATGTCACCTCTGTGGTTAACCTCTCTGTTATTGCCATCTCTTACCGTGGTGGGCAAATGCTGTGATTTTGGGTTTCTCTCTCTCTCAAAGACACCACCCAAGTCATGTTTTTACCGTGCCCCTCCCCTCTGCAAAGCTTACCCGACCCTCTCCCTTGGTTTCAAAAGGTTAGAGCCCATATTTTGCTTTCTATTCGCTACAACGTCAAGAAAATTATTCACGGGTGGCGTGGCTGAGTTCACAAATTACAACGACCCTTTCTCGCTTTTGTTTCATATATTCGAGTTTCACCTGTGAAAGCTGTTAGCCCGCCTGTCGATTGTACAGCGCAACTGATCAATGTGGCACAGGAAAGACACAAACACAACAAAGCCCTGTATAGCACTTGTTTGTGTGTGTATATCTTGTGTCTCGTCAATCACCTGCGCTAAATAATCTACTCGTGGGCTTTAGCCACACGTGTAGTCTTAAACCTTGTTAGTCCGCGCCTAAATATTCCTCAGCTTAACAAGTGTCTGAGACTATTGTGTTAAGATCACGCACAGGACGCAAATGTTCAGGTTGCTTTTTTGTGGTTCTTTTTCGAAAGCTTTCGCAATCACCAGTGACAACGCGAGAACCCTGGATGCAGCATCTATGAATACCAACGTGCCTTGCCACAGAAGGATAATCGACAGCCGACGCTTGTTCGCCGCTATCAGAGCTGTAGTGACACGTATCCCGAAGGAGTACGGCCACTAGCGTGGGTCCGGTCTTAGCGAGCCACGGGGAACGCGTTAACCGTCGCCGGGGTGATAACACGATACTGCTCAAGGTCGCAACGCTTTATTGTCTTTGGCAACACCAAACGCAGTACAACCCGTTGCAAAGGCGCGGGGGGAAAGCAAATGGGCTTATCCACGCCTCTGGCGTGAAAGTATTACACAGGGTGCCACTAGTACGTCTCCGTGGTAAAGATGATTCACGGAAACACCGGGACCAAGGCCCGGTTGCTCGAGCGAAGGCAAAGGCGCTCGCGCCGGCATCGGAGGGAGACGGGTCGCGCATTTGTAATACGCAGTAGGCTCAACGCGTGGCAACCGCAGCGGCGCGCAATTGGTCACACTCTCGCAGGGACGCCGCCGCGACGTGCGCCTAGCAACGGCCGCCGCACCTCATGACGAAATACTCTTGTTTTCGGAGTGCGCCGTGAAGGAATTCCTAATGGCCGTTCCTTTTAGTACAAGATGAGAAGAAGAGGCTTGCGCTGTTTTGTTCAATGCACTCGCGCCCCACGGAATTTTTGTCTCCGCCTGTGCACCGTGGACTGCTCTCGCGTTGACTGAGGAAGAGGCGGTTGGCGTGGCGTTGGACTACTTTGTGGTCTAGTGTGTATTTTTCGTGCGTGTGAATTTTTTGTAGCGTTAGCTACACTGGCCTCGCTGAGCCAGTTTCGCGTGGCACTGGTCTGCACATGCGCAATGATACTCCGCCGCTGCCGGCCCGCGCGGCTCGCCGCCGGTGTGTGCGCAATTCGATGCGCTGCGCAGACGATCAGTGGTGTCACGCATCGGATCCGGCACCTCCCTCGCACTCGGCCACGGCTGCGCGCGACTCACCGCCGCCGGTGTGCGCTTTCCAGAGGAGTGCCGTCATAGCCTTGGTAGACATATGGAACGCCGACGCGCGCGCCTTCCCTGTGCAGTCGCCATCTGACACTGCGCTGGAGCCGCCTGATAGCGCCTATGACTGGCGTTGGCCACTGTGGAATAGCCATGGAGAAGGACAGTGCAAATGCTGCTCAACGGTGCAGTAGAGCGGAGAAGCTTAACTAATCGGATCCCGCAGTAGTTGCCTGGCAAAATAGATATACATGTGCCACAAAATACATATACAGTGTGGGTGTCATTGGAACAGCTCTAAGCATGATATCAAGAAAGATAAGAATAATCAGCTGAACCTTTGCTAACGCTACGTATATCCTGGCATAGCTGAGCTAAGCCACTGCCATTTTTTAATTGCGTGAACATTTGAGTTGACGCCTGCGCTTTTTGCGCCCTTAGCCCATCAGGAAGAAGTGACCTGCCGTGTTGTCATACTGTGCGATTTTTCGTTTTTTACAGTGAACACGTTTGGCTTTTAAGTATACCTGTTGCCGCCAGTGTCCTGAGCCCTCGCCTTGTCGCTAGACGCGATGGCCTTTGTGTTAAACTGCTCGCCTCCCCCCCCCTCTTTTTTTTAATTTAGCGGCGTGGAAATGCTTTTGTGACCACGCGTTCCAAGACGGAATCGCCGTGATCGCAGTGTGTTGTACGGCTACGGTCAGTGAAAGCAGCGCATGTGAGACATCGGCGCACAGCGCGATAGAGTGCGTCAAAGACAATGAGAGCTCATTGCCTGACGTCGACGTGCTTCGAGAAAACATCACCGATGAACGTCACACCTGCAGCTGGGTAGAAGACTACGGCTTGAAGACGAATACGTCATGGGTTGTAGACTTCGTCAAGCCAACAGCAAAGTGTGAAAGGTAACGCAAATATGATGTTATAACTTCAAAATAACTTACAACGTCGTCTCTGGTGATTAACTTCATGTTTTGGGGATAATGTCTAATGATGCGCCGTCTGAATGGTTGCAAACAACGTGCAGATGATCGGTACGAGAGGGCTAGACTCCGCTCATTCAGTGACATATCTCAATTATATAGAAATAACGAAACGTGTATTCCCACCTCCTAGCCGCAAAGTGGATTCCCTTCAGGTGATTCACCGGAGATGCCTTCAAACCAAAACTTAATGCGCTTACAAGTGTCCTTGCATAGGGGGACAGAATAGAATGCATTCTTCTTTTTCTCAGAAACACTACAAAAAAGAACGAAAACTCAAACAAACGTGGTACAACATGGCCGTGTTTTCGCAATTACATCCCCGAGGCAAAACGTATCTTCTATAATAATAGAGGAGCCACAAGAAAGAATATACCCTCGGACTGTGAAATTGTTGAGAAATAGTTATACAACCCCCCCCCCATCCCCAAGATGAACTACAGGCACAGTAGAAACTGCAGCGACTAGCATAGATCCCCAATACCATTTTTTAACATTGTGCCGATTCTAGGAAGCATTTGTAATAGTGTCTCTCGACTCCCCCCGGTTTGGCTAATGCAAAAGCAATTCATTAGCAAAATATTTTGTAAAATTGTCTCACTCACCAATTACTGTGCCAGAAAACTAATTGATTAAATCCCCTTTTCTTGCAATTGTAAGAGCATCAAATGTTTACCATAAAGTTCCAGCTTGCACAAGTAAGAGCTGATGGTCACAATAAATTAATATGCTTTACAACTGTGATCTCTTGTTCAAATTTCAAGTGTTGTGGCAAGCCTCTAAGATGTGTCCACGATAGCTAGTAGCTTTGCAGCAGGATTGGCATTTTCCGTGATTTATTTATCCTAATGATGACATTGCAGTCACTGAACAAGTGTAAATGAAAACACACGAGAGACACCCTGAGGTCTGTAAGAGCCCCTTGATTACTACTAGGAACCTGTACTAGTCTCGAAACATCTCTCATTTGTTTTCGCCTAAACTTGTTGAGTGACTGGAACTTTATTATCATGTTTCCTCACCACCTGAACTGTCATCAAAATCTAACCTACAAGCTGAAAATGTCTGAAATGTGCGTCGGTCATGCATAAAGTGAATGAAATTAGTGCGTTTTTGGCAGGTTTGTTGAGTTATTCCTTTCATATGCCACCCGTGAAAAACTGGCTGTAAATGCCTCAAATTGTCACAACATAATTTCAAGGCTTTGTATATTCTATTGCAACAACAATAATTTTATAATAGATTTATTTAGGCATTTCATAGCAGTTAACTTAAATTGATCTTTAATGAAACATCTACTTATTCTAAACACATTCATATTTGATTCTTGCATATATGGAATGAAATCTCAGACTAGAAATATACTGGACATTGGTTTCTGATTTAGTGATATTGAGAGAAGGAAAAAGATATTTAGAAGTGGCTCCAGCGAAGCGCCGCATTGAACGAATCGTCAACTATGGTAGTGCTTCCGCAAAAGTGATAATATGCAATAGTAGGGTGAAAACTGAAGTTAAATACAAGTTTATTAGGGAGGAGGTTGATTATTTCATCTAAACCTCATTGTATCTTGCACTTTTATAGCCCCCAGTTAACACAACTAGCAGAAACAAGTGATGTACACAATTGTAAACAAAGCGTCTAAAAGGGTTAAACACATTGCAAGGAGATTTGTGCAGGTACCTAGTAAGCGTTCAAGTAACTGGTGTATTCTTCCTTTGATCAAATGGCATTTTCAGGCAAAACAGACCCCTTTTGTTGCTGCTAATGTCACTGAAATTCTAAATTCATAGTGTTTTGCAGGATGGTGTTCCACAAGGTATGGCGCTGCAAAGAAGCAAAGCGTGAAAAGTCATCTGGTGAGGCTGCAGCTCACTGCCCAGCAAAGATTGACCTAAAAATCAAGAAGGTCAACAGAAATACAAAGCGTAATGATGCCTTCCTACGTGGAGAAAAGCCCCTGTCAGCTGTGATAAAGCTCTTTCATCACAAAAACCACAGCAACAGCACTGTAGCAGCACATGCCCTTTCTCGTCTTACTCCAACGATGCAGACCAGAGAGACCTTTTTGGCATATTTTGACAACGACATATTACCAGCTGAAGCCATCAGGCTTCACGAGAGCAAACTGTTTGTGCAAGAAGATGGGTATGCCCTTGTCGACAACTCTGCAGTGAACCCATTGCCTCCTGCCATATACTACTGGCACAGGCTTTGGAGAGAAAACTTTGGAAAGGATGTAGACCCCCTCTCAAAGATAGCCGAGAAGATGCCACTCTATGCTAAACATGGTGAGTTGACTATTACAGCACTGCACTTGCCCCATAGGTTCCATACCAACGTTAATAAATATATTTCAGTTTAGAAACTTGCCGCCGCGGCCATTGAACGCAGCTGGCCCGCTGCGGTTCCTGACACCGCGGCGCTGCAGTCGAGAATTGCGCTATTGTTGCGAGCGTCGTCTGCTAGCTCCAACGTTGCGCTTGCGCAGCGGGCTTAGCAAGCCGTCTGATTTAATTACGCCCGTTGCAGCTTTCAAATCTTAAGCGCTCCACTCTGGTGTGTGATGTTCTTAATGCGTGTCGCAACGCACCGCTGTATTATTTTCTACGCATTCAGAACATTAGAGGCCACAAGCTTATGCTTTAACTGCGCCCTTCATACCCGGCCCTCGTTTGGGTTGACTGAAAGCGTGCGCGTGCCCTTGATAGGAAGGGAAATGTTTTCGTTGCCAATCAGATGTCCTACTCCGAATCAATTCGTGTTTTGTTTGATTGGAAGGTTTAACGCGCCAACGCAACGCCGGCGTTTCGACGCGCCGTAGTGGAGGGCGCCGGATTAATTTTGACCACCTGGGGATCTTTAACGTGTGCCGATATCCTGCACACACGGGCGTTTTTGCTTTTCACCTCCATCAGAAAAGCGGCCGGGAATCGAACCCGCGTCCACGTGCTCAGCAGCGCAACGCCTAGCCACTGCGGCGGCATTCGTGTTTCCTCGTCCTCACTAGTATTTTCATGCTTTGCATATATTTCTCGCTGGTATTTTTACTGCCAGTTTCCCACATTAGACAAAAGTATCACGCATGCATGCAACTAAGGTAAAAAACACGAGACAATCAAGTGATAAAATTCAAAATGCAATCTTCTTTATTTACACACTTCAGGAAACAACTGTGCAATTTCAAACAACTTTTGCCTTCTTTCTCTCTCTTTGTGCTTTGACTGCGGAGTCGTTCTCTTGGCACTTTTTGCGAGCAAAGAAATGCATTCGAGTAACTAAATAAAAATGGATCACTTTACCAGTGAATTCGCTGCAGTGTTGTGAACAGCCAACTGTGTTGGTGCCATTTTCAATAAGGCTATCAAGAACCCTCCAAAAAAGATCACCAAATGTAGCTTGTTCACTTGCTTGACTCACTGTTTTCTCAATGGTACTTATGCATGCAAATAATTTTCTGGATGGGTATACAAGGCAACCAGAAACGTGAGCACGTTCAATGATTAGCAGTGCTTCTGCAGGAAGGGCATCCTGGGAACCAACGAGATCTTTCTTGCAATCAGCACAATCTGCAGCTCTGTTAACTTTAAATGTGACATAGCCAGCTAAATAATACTGTGCAGTCTCTTCTGGCGACAACACATTGTACGTGTGATCATCGGGGAGGTTGCACAAGTCATTGAATGGTATGCATTTCAGTCGCTTCCACACCTCTTCCTTTACTGCGTTTTTTTTTCTGAAGTGCCTCACGGCGCTTTTCACCAAGGCTGTCGAATGCACTAAGCAAAACTTGGTCATTGCCTCCCTCACAGTTTCCTTTCACTGCCAATTTAACTGGAGTGTAAAGCGAAAGTAGGCGAAATAACTGACCGAAGTTTGTTACGGTAGGATGATCTTTGTCTCCCCCAAATGATCTGACAAGTCCAAAGAACCTCTGCAAAAAAATCGTGTTAATAGTGCCCCGTATCAATATACAAAAGCTATATTACCTCATGGGGATCTTGACTCAATCTTGCTGTAAGCACGTAACTGACACCCCGGCTGTGTAGGAACTCAATTAAAGAGAGCACTGACATGAGGGTGACACGAAAAGATTCCATTGTCTAGGTGGATGCAAACTGCTTCAAATTTAGGATTGATTCTGTGTCATTCATCATTTTTGAAAAGTCTTCAAGGACCTGCAAGCATATGAAAATTGCAAAGCAGTTCATGAGAACATTGGTCCCAGTGCACTTCAAAAGCATAAAAAGAAAAATTAGAAGCAACACTGTTGTGGCAATATAGCTTCAGTGCTGATTTGAAAAGTAGCAAGTGCAGAGATCCAGATAGCTTACCTTAATCTTGGGAGAGCCTCGTCTGTTTCCAGCTGCTGGGACCTTGGCATTGAGGATGTCGAAAACATCATTCAGAAGTTTCGTAAATGCTTCAGTTCCGGCACTGTCACTGAAGCCTGGAACTTTCAGCTGCCTGTACACCTTCAAGTCAAAAGCAACACTTCGGCTGAAAAGCTGTGAAGGAAGGAAACAACCATAATGTGCAAATGACGCACTCAACAGAAACTTACTTAACAAGAAATGGGACCTTGTATGCGGGACAGATAGAAAATTTTATTAAAGTACCGTACCTGAGTGGCTAAACGGACATTCATTTTCTGGAGTGCCTGGGGTTTAACGTGGTACTCGGTGAGTTTGGAACAACTCGAATGTTCGCTTTCTTTTCAGCCTCATACAGCCGCACGTAATGCTCATAGCTTACTTGGTTGTTTGCTATCTGAAATAAATTCAAGGGAGGCAACTTAGAAAACAGAGTACGGCAGCACAGTGTATCGTTGAGAAAGATAGTGTTGAGATTTTTTTATCCTAGCTCATCTGGGCATACTTGTGCTTCATCAGGTGATTTCTAATGCACTTTATTATGTGGGGAACATCACAAATGAAGTGCAGGGATACATCTGGAAGACAAGGATGTTCAATCTTGCACTTAGGGTCTTCAGGCTTGCCGTTGACACCCAGGTGTGTCCACATGAATTTGTTGCTCCCGGCACCATCACTGATGACTGCCATCACTTTGCACCATACTGATGGAGCTGCAAAACTGTACTTATTACAATCTTAGCTAAAATCCAGCCAGGTGCCGCTCCTTTAGTTGCATATGCTGCAACTGGTTGAATCCATGGTTCGAACATTGGGTTAAACATCACAACCAAAGCGTGATCTGCCAGCTCATCTGAGTTTGTGCTGGATACGTCCCCATATTGACAAAACCATCAAAGCTGTAAGATATTCTGTTAAACTCTGTGGTCTCTCTCAGTTTAATCTCATCGATGATGATTAAGCCATATGTATGGTCCTCTGGCTTTCCATTCATATGAAGCTTGATGGACTCCAAGGCAAATTTATTCATGCCATATTCGCATGGCAGACCCCTGAGCAACTGTGTCAGGCGATTAATGCTAAGAAGGGGAAGAACCTTCATATCAGAGAGCGCCCTGTAGCACTCGGGGCTCCTTAGTATCAGCAGCAAGCACACAATGAGCCACTCTGTCGTGTACCTGTGGCCACGTGGCGACTTAGCTGCTTGCTGCATTATGCCAGCACGTAGGGCCATTTTCTGAGGCTCAGGCAAGTCTTTCACAATGTCATCAACAGTATCTACAAAAGCATTCTTCAGCGTAATGCTCAGTCTTTGGACTTCAGCCTTTTTGCGCTCTCTGGCAGCAGTAGCACGTATGAGACGCTTTCTGAGTATGCTGGCTGCAACAGCCACCTTTTTCCTCGGCTGCTTTGACAGAGCCTTTTTCTTCACTATTTTTCCCACGCCAACACACATGGCACACATTCATTTGTCAGCATTTGTCAAAACTGTACAGTTTTTGTGGTCCACAGCTTCACTTCCTTCTGCAGATTTTCCGGAACCGCTGACCTCACTGCGGGTGCACCCAAGGCAGAATTTCATACTGTGCACAATTTGCACTATCTCTTCAATTGTCTTTCTGGGAGCGTACCCGCACGTCAACAAGAGACTCTTGCAGCAGTTTTCCGTTCGCTTAAATAACGTACGTAAGATCTTCTCGTATCACAATGCTCTTCATGATAGAGAAAACGCCTGCGCTCATCCCTGTCTCGTAAAAAACTGCTTGCCGGCTGTTTTCTGGCTGATCTTGCACAATTGACAACTGCCGCTTCCGAGGTAGCCGCAGTGAGGCCCTGTTCTCGATAATGTACGCGAGATCAGTGCTCTCGCAATCACTCGGAAGCTCATTTGGCTCTTCGGGAGGTGGGTGGCAAGACACAGTCTCTGCACGCCGACAAGCACTTGCTCTCTTTTTCGGTGACCGCCGCCTCTTCTGTGCAGAAGACAGATAGCTGGGTAAGTTCGGGAATTGCGTCGGAACGACACCACTTTTCAGAGCCCATGCACCCCGCTTAACCTCCACCACTTCGCCATTGATGATATGCTTATATGTTTTCGTGATTTCTGCCGGCTAAAAGTGAACGTCGCACACCTTGCATGTTTTGCTGAGCAACTTATCAGCGCGGGGAATAGCCCCTCGCCACCTGTCAAGAAGCTGGGGGTCCGACGGTGGGGCAAAAAAGTGCCGCTTGTCGGGGTTACTCCTATATCCGCTTGTGCAGCCAGGCACAAAACACGTCGGCATGTTGGCTGAATGTTATGGCATTTCACATGTGAAGCCTGGGACACGGCGAGGAATCGGACAGCCCTTCCTGGGGGAGAGCGGCTGGCCTTGAACGCCGGCGACTTTGTTGACTGTTCGTAACAGCGAGCAAATTTATCATTGGCAGTCGCTCACTCACAGTACAAACACAGTTCACAACCTCAAAACGAGAAGAAAACAACGAGCAAATCTATCGGCAGTCACTCACTAACAGCACATACACAGTTCACAACCTCAAAACGAGAAGAAAACAACGAGCAAATCTATCGGCAGTCACTCACTAACAGCACATACACAGTTCGCAA
Source organism: Rhipicephalus microplus (assembly GCF_013339725.1). Classification (NCBI taxonomy): domain Eukaryota; kingdom Metazoa; phylum Arthropoda; class Arachnida; order Ixodida; family Ixodidae; genus Rhipicephalus; species Rhipicephalus microplus. The sequence continues at coordinate 29,063 of NW_023611516.1, read as the reverse complement.
CCACAAAACGAGAAGAAAACAACGAGCAACCCCACAGCACGACCCAGGAAACCATGGCCACTGCACACCGAAACGCTCGCCTGCACCGGCCGGCCGTCGGCAACCGCGCAAAAGTCGACCGCAGCGCCCTCACACCCCCTAAGAGTAAGACGCACCCGGCTTCGGCGGCGGCAGTTTTGAAACTGAAGTATATATCTATAACGTTGTTCCATACTTGCTGCAGCTGTCTAGTGGTTATGGTGCTTGACTGCCAACCCCAAAGGTCGCAGAATTGAATCCTGGCTGGCGCGTTGCATTTCAATGAAGCCAAGATGCTAGAGACCTGTCTGCTTAGATTTAGGTGTGCACTTAAGAACGCCAGGTGAGCGAAATTACGGTTGTCTCCATATATAGTGTCATGATCATATCATGGTTTCAAAACACAAAGCATTATAATTATATTATTTATTATATATATTATTATTATTATTATTATTAGTTATTATTATTATATTATTATTGAAACGGGGTTAATTGGCACAAGTAGCACTTGCCACAGTATGTCTATTGATGCGGAAAGCAGGCGGCAGCAACGGACTCGGGAATCACAGCAATCGGGGCAAACGCTCGCGCTTGGCTCCTCTTGCTAAAGGCGTGACCCACTGCGGCACATATTCTTCTTCCTCTCTACAACACCCCGGCGACGAAGACGAGCCATCCTGGCAAGTCAAGGTGACGAGATTAGGAGTGGGTCGTGATATGGCTTGAGACGACTCACGTGGACAGTCTCACGACCAAGGCATCGCCTGTCTGTAGATAGCGTGATCGGCTCGATCACGTATGACAAAAAATCACATCCTAGTATCACGTCGTGGGCACAAGTGGTCAACATGAGAAACTCGATGTGGTACAGGACGTCCTGAATGATTACTCTCACTGTACATGCTCTGACTGGTCGAATAGGTTGCGTGCTCGCGGTATTCAGCAATACGTCGGAAGGTGGCGTCGTTACTTTTCGTATCGAACGGCAGAGTTGTTGACTCATCACAGATACGGCGGCACCCGTGTCAACAAGCGCAAGAGTTCGTAGACCTTCAACAAACAGTTCCAGAACGTTTGTGGGGGACGGGCGAGGACTTCTACAATGCGACGATTTCGCAGCTCGTGCCTCCGGAGCTGCGGCAGTCAGTTTTCCGTCTCTGCGGGGTTCGGTCGGCGACGCAGCGGGGACGGAGAACGGTAGCGGCGTGGTGAGGATGAGCGACGGGGACAGAATGGTCGGTAGTCGGCAGCAGGGTGGTGGTCTATTTCGGATGGGGACGGGTCGTCTTGCACTGATTGTCGGTCGTATTGACCGGGCATTTCTCGTTGCGCGTTGTACGGGGCCGGGAAAGAGTCGTCAGAGTACCTCGGAGCTGCAGCCGGGCCCGTTGCGAAGCGCCGGCGACAGAAGCGCGCCACGTGACCTGGATATTCGCATGCATAACAGATTGGACGATTGTCAACTGTGCGCCAAGGGTTTCCGTGATAGCGCTGTTGTGTTGCTGGAACTGGCGTCGTTGGTACTCGTAGAGGCTGGGGAGTTGGCCGAAGTGGAGGCCGTGGTGGAGTAGCAGCAACAGCAGCGTAAGTCAATGGCGCGGTGACAGGTGTTGTCTGAGAGACGGGCGGCAGTGCCTCAGAGACCTCCGCCTGTATTACCTGTCTGATGGCGGGCGCGAGACGCTCAGAAGAAGGTTCCGTTGCCGGTTGATACGACAGACACGAAAGTTGTCGGGCCACCTCCTCGCGCACATATCGTTTGATTTCCGACATGATTGTGTTGTTGTCCCCACCTAGGGTCAGAGTTTCGTCGGTAGTCGCTGGCCGCCGTGTCATGACCCGTTGCTTGCGCAATTCCTCGAAGCTCTGGCAAAGAGTGGCGAGTTCAGACACAGTACGGGGGCCCTTGGCCAGTCAGCATATGTAAGGCGTCGTCGTCTATCCTCGTTGAAGATGTGTTTGATCTTGTCTGCCTCGATCAATGAAGGGTCAAGGCGCTTGCACATAGTCGAAGCACATCCTCGATGTAGCTTGTGAAGCCTTCCCCCTGAAGCTGTGCTCGTCCCCGTAGGCGCTGTTTGGCACTCAGCTTGCGTACCTCGGGGCGGCCGAACACATCGGTAATGCGTAGCTTAAAGGCACCCCAAGTGTCGAATTCCGAGTGGTGGTTGTTAAACCAGAGACTCGCCACCTCTTTCAGGTAGAAGGGTACATATTGAAGCTTCGAAGGGTCGTCCCTCTTGTTGCTTGCGCCTACCTTTTCAAATGTCGACAGCCAATCTTCTACGTCTTGCTCATCGGTACCGTCGAAAAAAGGTGGATCGCGCACGCGTAGCGAAGTGGGCACGATGACCATCGGAGGCTGGGTCGTACCTTGCTGGGTGGTTTCTTCAGCCATTTCTGGGATGGCAGGTAGTTTCCTGTTGCGGAGTTCCAGGTTGAAGTACCCCGCACCTCCACCACTCTGAAACGGGGTTTATTAGCACAAGTAGCACTTGCACAGTAGGTCTATTGATGCGGAAAGCGGGCGGCAGCAACAGACTCAGGAATCACAGCAATCGGGGCAAACGCTCGCGCTTGGCTCCTCTTGCTAAAGGAGTGACCCACTGCGGCACATATTCTTTTTCCTCTCTACATTAATAATAATATAATAATAATATAATAATATATATTATTATTATTATTATTATTATTATTATTATTATTATTATTATTATTATTATTATTATTATTATTATTATATTATTATATTATTATTATTATTTTATTATTATTATTATTATTATTATTATTATTAGTATTATTATTATTATTATTATTATTATTATTATTATTATTATAGAATTGCATTACTAAAGGCTACTAAAAACCTAAGCCCTAATTTGCATGAATTTTTTGGAAGACTTCCAGTTACAACTGATCTTGAAACCCATTTTCTAGAATTTTGTGTCAGTGCAGCACTTGATTCACAGATTTTGGACACTTCTAAAGCACCAAGAGAGCTGCAGAGGTACCAGACATAGCATTTTCAGTCACAAAAGATAATACATCCAATCTTATAACAGTTCAGTAAAATTTACAATATTAACACGAGACATTCATGTAATACTGTGGCCAATGTTTCAAAGGGAATCCACACAGGTTCCTAGAGAATGAAAAGTCATACATGACGCAGTTGCATATAGTAGAAGAAGCACCATTATTGCCACTACTCACAAGCTCTAGATGACGCCCAATGCTAGCAAAAATGTTCAGCATCGAGTAATGGCGAAATGAGCTACTTTCTTTTCGCAAATGGTAATAATGTTATCACCAGGGCGCTGTAACCATGAGTAGCTGTTGCCAGATGACATGCCATAATTTCGCTTGCAACAAAATTAGGAAGCACGCAAAATCAGAGCATGAAGACCTCTTTGTGAAAAAAAATATTCAGTCCCAAAGCGAAGACGGTTTGAATACTACAACATGCTTCTATACTAATTGCACACTAGGTGTCACTTAGTAAATATGCTTGCCTGTTTATTAAAGTTTCAAGTGACGAATTGCTGAACAAAAGTGGAACAAGTTCTGACTGTTTATTTTGCTCTAAATTATTCACTTCCAGCTTAAATAACTAAATTGTAAAGTGTTAAGAACACTAGATAATAAATTTGTGGCAAAACAGGAAATGAGTACGACATCCCAGAGCTTCATTTTCACAAAACAATTGAGTACCACACAAGCTTTTCTATCCATCTCTTGGTCTAACTGCATCTCAGGTTACAAAGTTGCAGGCGGTGCTCCTCTGACTATTACTCATGAATGTTCTACAGTTAAGATTTGGAACTATATGTGGGCTCTTAGTGGCTTGTCGCCAAACATTTCGGTCAACAACAGCTCAATGGTTACAGCACGCTACAGCGGCACCCTGCAGTGCTTAATTCCAGCAAACACATGGTGTGGATGAGATTCTAGCTCGCATCGTATACAACTTTTTTAAATGATACCATAAAAGCTGTCGTCAAATAAGTGGATGTGGCGCCCTTGCAGCCCAATGTAACACACAATTTTTCATGAAAATAAATACAAAGGTCATACAAATCAATATTATCATAACTAATTATTTATTCAGGAAATTCAAGTCTTTAAAAATATCTCTTCCTGTATTCTCCCTCACTCAACCCTTTTTCAGATGCTTGCTTGAATACCAATGTAAAAAGAATTCTTTCCATTGACTGTGCTTCAGTCATGTACCAGTTGCTGTACCACTTCATGCGATCATTACTTCATTCTCCCCAATTTTTCTTTGGAAGCATTGAGGCAACATGCACAGATCTAACACGCATAGAGCGAATGGCCTGCTTTTCACCTGTAAGTCATTAGTATCTGTAATTGTTGTGCAGGCAACGTTAGAGTGAGGACCATCATTTTTGCAAAATACTCTGCAGACAGCATTCTCAACTACCTAGTTTTGATAAGAGGTATTCAATGAGCTGTTCCTGCCAGGCAGCGCCAGTGCAGGCGCTACCATAGCCATGGTCTGTCAGCGTTCTGGGTTATGACAGCATGTTATTTGGTGGCGGTGCACATCACTAACCCATTTTGTTATGGAAATATCAGCAAAACACACACTGCCGAGAACTTTGGTTGTGGAATGACGATGTTTATGCGCGAAAGCACAAATATGGCGACTTCCGTGCTAGAACTCCTTGCATATGACGTCATATGCTTAGCTCCTTTAAGCAAGAATAAGAGAGTGTTTTTAGTAGATAAAAGGTACTATAGTTGAAACCCTTTATAAGAGACGCTGATATAAGAGATAAATGGCCATAAGAGACACCAGTGTGCCTAAAGCAATTGATAGAAAAAATGCATACGTGGTAATCTGCTTATAAGAAAGAAGAATTGCTGCCCGGAGAATGCCACTTATAAAGGGGTTTAGCTGTACTAGGCATGGTATCTGGAGAAAAAGTCAGTATTATGTAACAATAATTGTATCTCAGCAAAAGACGGAATCTGATACTTTTGCAGATGGTTGCTCACAATTCTGTAACCACATTCGTATCTCAGCAAAAGAGGGAATCTGATACTTTTGCAGACGGTTACTCACAAAACTGATCCATTCAGTCCATTTCACCACTGCATCTCCTTTTCCATGTTTTTTTTTTACACTTGGTGGTTGGCCATGCTTACACCCCACAGCCTTAAAAACAATTGTTTTAGAAGTCATCGCTAGGAATTCACAGCATGCGATTCCCTGATACAGCTCTTGTATAAGCCACTGTGGTAACCATTTCGATGACACTACGAAGCTGCGGCACACCATAAACAGTGCGATTGCATCATCCACAGGTTACATCCACAGATACTTAGTGACTTGCCTGCTGTGACTGCACCTTGCTGTTAAAATTGGATGCTTTCGACCCAAGAGAGGATGTGGCAGGCTGGTATTTTACTATAGAGCAGCAGTGCTAGACTAAAATTTTTTTTTTGTAAAATGACCATATAGAGGCGTCCTGTTCAGCAGTGAAGTGCGTTTACAGGAGTGAAATAGCAACGTGGAAGAGTAGAATAACAATCATGGGTCACGCTATGTGAACTGCACAAGTTTTCCCAACTATCACGATGTGCTCATCGGTAATTCTTCAGTATCATTTGCCATAGCACAAACAAATACACATAAAGCTTCAAAGATAAGTAGTGGGTACCTCACTTCTTTGTAAAATATTGAATAACTGCACAGTGGGTGCTTCCCTAATTGAAAAAAAATATAATGATTTATGGCGTAGTAAGTCCCCTGTAAGTTCACTGGTAGTTACACCAACAGAGGGTACAACAGGTTCTAGAAAGGCTGCTCTTCCAGCTTTTACTGTGACTGAGCTACACGTGTTGTGCATGCCTGGTTCCTTTTTATATACTTTTTAGAACATTAATAGTAAGGATGCTGCAAGCTTAAAAAACAGTCACAAAACTTCCTCAGCTTCGCACAAAAGTTATATCACACAAATTTATGCCTCACAATTGGCAGCTTATTACATATTTTCAAAAGTTTTCGAAGATATATTTACGTTCGATTAGTTACATTTTTTAACGCACGAAAGGTAATTACAACGAGTCCAGTATGACTTCCAAAAGAATAAATCCACTGAACAAGCACTCTTGTGTATCAAAGATAAAATAATAACTAATATTGAAGACAAAAACTATACGCTTGGTCTATTTTTAGATCTTGAGAAGGCATTTGATTCTATAGATCACAAAATTTTGTTACAGAAGTTAGAGAAGTACGGAATTAGGGGTGTTGCAAGTCGGTTGCTGATAAGCTATTTAAATAATCGTCAACAGTTCGTACGTATGCAGGATGTTTAGTCTAGTTATCTAACGCTTGAACGAGGCGTCCCTCAGGGCTCTAAGCTAGGTCCGTTATTATTCATAATTTTTGTAAGTGATATAGTTAATATACCTGATTCCCCAGAATAATAATGTACGCCGACGACACCAATGTATTTTTTTAAATCACGGGACCTGAATGAATTAAAATACAGTGTGAATCACTACCTTCTATCACTTGCTCGTTGGATGAAGCGAAATAAATTGCAATTAAACACTGAAAAAACAAAATACATTATATTGCAGGTCGCGCAATACACCCATCGATAAGGAAATAAACATTACTTATGCAGGAATGAAACTGCAGCAAGTGACATACCAGAAGTGTCTTGGAGTGACGTTTAATGAAGAGTTAGACTGGAACGCGCATATTAGCCAACTATGTGTAGGTTTATCAAAAAGTATTGGCATTATGTACAGAATTTCTAAACTGATTCCCCTATGGCTGAAACAACAGCTATACAATTGCCTTTTTTATTCTAAGCTGTGCTATGGAGGTCTGGTGTGGGGAACAACTACCAAAACTAACTACAAGAAACTTGTACTTCTACAAAAAAGGGTTCTCCGCATATACTGCAAAAACCAAGGAAATTACGCAAACTGAGGACAGCACCTTTATTTAAAAGATATCATATACTTCGTGCCGATCAAGTCTATTATATGAACATATTGCAAATCATATACAGCAAAAAACTGTATGAGCCCAACGAAGGAGCTAGACAACAGACTTCTCCTATCCGCCAAATCTTACGCCGTCCACAACGAACGCGAACAATTTATGGTAAACAAGCTTTTACCCATCAAACAACTTGCATATTAAACAAATTAGAACATAAGCTTAATTTTGATTGTACAGAAAAAGTATTTAGGGTACAAGTTAAAGAAGTGCTAATGCAGGAAAACATACTTTTTGATGGATCTTAAAAAATACTTATGTAAGAAATGGTAGTAGTCGGGCGATGGAAATCTTGTACTGCATGTATTTTATTAACTATAAAATATAATGGTATGTGTCACAGGTCTCTAATGTTGTAGTCTGATTCCTTCCGGAGTTATTGTTATTTAAGCATGTTATGTAGTAAGTATGTTACAAGATTTGTATAATCACTCAGATTAAATGTAACACGATATTTTTGGCAGCTATTCTTTGCTCTGTTGCTTCTTTTGTTCAAGAAGGACTGATGCCGCGAAAGCTGTCTTTTTTATTTTTATTTTTTTGATGTACGAACTGTGTACAAGGGTGTTGGGTCCTCTGTCAGGCTATGCGCCTTTAGCCCCAACATCCTTTTGTTTCTTGTGTCTTGTACAAGAAAACAATAAAACAAACTTCGAAAATTGAAAATTAAAATTGAAATATTTCAGCTAGAGTTACCGAACATAATAGCTGGTCCTCACAGGCAACAAATTTGTCAACTGTCACTAATGTAGGCTGTGGTTTCATGTTTACACATGATAAGTTTAGTACTTTGGATCTATAAATTTACGTCCCAGAAAGTTTGATTTATGGCCTTGTTTTGTTCAGCACTAACAAACTGAAATTCTTGTGCACATAATTATGATGACATACAGCTGGGGTTCAGGTATTGTCGACACACAGATCATGCTCTAATCCATGTGTTTACTTCTATGTACAGAATATGTGCAGTGTTGTTTCTATTTAAGTTGATCCCTTTCAAAAACATTTTTGCATTTCTTTACTCGTGCAGGCCTTGATGTCAAACTGGACCGCTCCGAGGATGGCCAGTACTGGTGGTCTTGGTTGCAACACCGATCATGAGACGGGCACAGCAATTAAATGCAGCAAAAATATTTTTATTGATTCACATCATCGTGTGACACATTACGAGCCCCTTGACTGTTCTTCTGGCAGCCACGATTGCGTGTGCCGCACCCATCGTGGTATTAATTCATAATTCGCAGTCAGCCCAAGGCTATTGCACGGCCTTTACGCCTCTGAAGGACAGCTTACCAACCAGCTTTGGAGGGTTCAGTGTAAGTTGCTTAGCAGATAAAAACTCCAAAGTTTGAATTCTTGTCAGCGTTCAAAATCGTGCAGGCTTTGGTGTAAAGTAACAGCAACCATGTGCACCTTAGTTTTATGACTAGATGCCAGATCTTTACGCACTGCAAAAGAGTGTTTTGTGCTAAAGATAAACAGGCAAAACAATTAGTCAATGAGCTGTGCATGCAAACATTTTCGTACTTACTTAATATTCCATCATGTAGATTGCTTACTCGAACACCGTCAATAACCTTGATGATGCTGATGAAGAACACGAAGCATTCTATTATGCTTGTATTTGACTTGATTCATGAAGTGAAAGAACAACATGGTCCATTAATGCCAAAAATTATTAACCACACAAACCATCAACGAATGAAGACTGTGTTGACACTGTGCTCTATCAATGTACTCCATACCACGGCTATTTCAGACTTGAAGAGCCTGACTGTGTTACTGCTATGCCCTTGCATGGAAGCAACCTCACCGAGCTTCACGATATGTCCACAGCTGAACATAATAGGTGCCGATGAGCAGTGCATGTGCTAGACTGTCTGCAATAGCTCCAGCTTGAGTTGCCAGGATAAAAACCATGTTCCTAGAAGGCATCTGTGTGGTTAATCCATGGCACGTTAATCTTAGCACTGGGGGCTCTGTCCCGATATACACCGGGATCTATATAACAGCGTCGCTACACAGCTGACGTGCCGTGAGTTAGTGAGTGTGCTCTCGCTGCTGTGAACAGACACTAGACTGGAGCGTGTTTTAATGTTTCTGCACATGCAACGTGCCTGTCTGTTCCATTCTGCATCCACATTGAAGCCTCTATCTTTTGGTGAAATTTTTCTTGTGCGTAAAAGACACAAGCGACATCATTACCACAATCCAGGACTGAATTCTCTTCACAATATTATATATGTGATGTAATTTAACAACAAACGTCTGCTCGAAATAAGCACTTTGTGGTTTTATGTTGAATAGCTTGGCCATTTCGTCATTACCATAACATACAGAACCAGTTTCTCGCGCAACTTTCAGCATACATGTAATTCATCAAAAACTGCATGAGAGATAACCAGCGCCATCTTCTTTATCTTGTGCATCTCTGCGCCCAAATAGCGATAATGTCCAAAAAGTTGACAAGTGTTTTAATGTAAGCTTCTATTTCCATCATATTAATATTGCTGAGGGTTGGCAGCTCATTACATATTTGCCTTAGGCATGGAGAATGAGTACTATGTGAGACTTTTGCTGTTCCTTCGTCTAAACCAGTTGATCAATTTTCGAGTAATAGTTCACTCGCATTACTAAATAAAGTGCCGAGACTCTGAAGCCTTGTCAGTCTTCGTTATAATTTCTGACGTTTCTACAACACTTTGTAATATGGCTTCCCCATCTCGCACATCGTGTAGAACTTCGCATTTTCATGGAGCGAAAAGTTACTCGCACACTTCACCATGCTTGGTAATTAATTCAATACGCCACCGAATTCGGTACTTTTTGAAACATCACTTGCCCCCAACCCTTTTGAAGTAGCTCAAATGATACGAGCTACAGTATTCAACAGCAGCGCAAGCACCATTACTGCGGATTTTTTTCTTTTTTTGTTATGTGTTAAACAGCATGCCTTTGCATAAGTGTGTGTGTGTGTGTGTGTGTGTGTGTGTGTGTGTGTGTGTGTGTGTGTGGTGTGTGTGTGTGTGTGGTGTGTGTGTGTTGTGTGTGTGTTGTGTGTGTGGTGGTGTGTGTGTGTGTGTGTGTGGTGTGTGTGTGTGTGTTGTGTGTGGCTGCTCGACCAATAGGCGCCAAAACCCGCGGGAACTAATACAGCGCACCCATCAGAAAACTTCCCTGGTGCTGTTGCGAGTGAAATATGGTCACCTGGTACAAGATGCAACTTACGAAAGCACCCGCACGAGTTCCTTGAGAAACAGCTAATACTGAACTGCAAACACATCAAGGTAACTGTTTCACAGTACCAAATCGGGTTTTTCATCTACTTCTGCAACAGACAGTAGTACCTGCACTTATTTCAAACACATTGGCGAGAATCATTCGTGGTTTTCCAAAAGAATCAGTTAGCAGCGCTATTTTTAGGTGACGCAACAGGGTCAGCTAACACGTTTTTAATGATCATTACAATTTTGTGTGGAAAGCGTTCAGATTTTTTTGGCACCCCTAACAGCTTTCGTGTGGCACAAGACTGACGTCCATCGTGTAACTTGTTTTATAAGAAACGAGTTAATTCTGCACATTAAATACGTCTGCTACGTGCCCGGGGATTCTGCAGTCTGTCGCCTTTGTCGTTATTCGAGAAACAGGGAAATAGTTGGTTACTGATAGCAAAACAAGCACAAACCTGTACTCCTGGTTTCGTGACTGGTTGGGGCTCTCTCCATACTCTAAAATCAGCTTGTACAAACACTTTTTATTTTCACGCACGTGCTAAACATTACCTGGTTATCAGAAGGGTATTTCTGCACCATAAATCACTAAACAAGAGCAAATTTGTATGTGGAAATGCCACATGAGTCTTCTGCAAGTGTACGCAGATGCCGTATTTACATACTGCCATCATTTTCTGCACTTTGCTGTTCATGTCGATGATGATGCCAATGCTTTTATTTTCAGACCTACAAACTTTTACTGCTAACGTTCACAATAATCTTTAAAATATAAAACGTCTTATTTATTAGTTAATACTATTCGTAATTTTGCGTAGCATTTCAAAATTGTATACGTAACATGAAAAAAGTTTTGTTTTTTACACTTACACAAGCTTCGGAGACAAAATCTGAGTCAAGATAAATCAACACAAAAACAACATGGGCGCCTTGAAACGGTGCGTTAACAGTGCATGGTTGCGTGTTTTACACACCTCCGTGTTTTGTAATGTCTATGGCGCCTACTGCCATTGACAACGCGCGTTTTCTCGCTCTACCACGACTAACGGCGAAAAGCGAAAAGGCTCTAGCATTGATAAAGACGTCCTGCGAAATAGCGGCTTAGTCAGGTTACTGTAGTCAGGTCGTCTGCAGCTCAGTGGAGTACGTCTTCAGCAACTTTCACTGTCACTGCCCTGCATATATTTATACGTGCATTTTGGTTGTCCCTTAACATTTTTCTTCTAGCTGCTTTGATGCTACCGTGTTTTTTTTTTCTTTTTTCCTGCTGTTTCTGCCATTTTGCATTGTGGTTATGTAACTCTTTTTTCTTATTGACCAACGTTGTTAGCTCAACAAATTTTATATTAGGCATTCATTTTGTCAACTTCATGTGTTGCCTCTATTAGCTCTTTCTAGTTAAAAAAAATTTAGTTCGCTTGTTACCTCTGTGCACCATTGCTGCTACAGAAACCATTTCATTTCGTTCTTTCTCTCTGTGTCGTTATAATTTTCGTTTTCTGCTTGATTTATTGATATGTGGGGTTTAACGCCCCAAAACCACCATACCATTATGAGAGACGCCGTAGGGGAGGGCTCCGGAAATTTCGACCACCTGGGGTTCTTTAACGTGCACCCAAATATAAGTACACGGGCCTACAACATTTCCGCCTCCATCGGAAATGCAGCCGCCACAGCCGGGATTCGATCCCGCGACCTGCGGGTCAGCAGCCGAGTACCTTAGCCACTAGACCACCGTGGCGGGGCTTTCCGTTTTCTAGTACATCGATCTATTTTTTAAGGGCTATCCTGGATTCACGCTAGTCGATCTCAGCAAATAGTTCTTGCCCTAATTTTACCTAAGTGAGCCAGTTTCTTAGTGGTTATAACAAACAACTTTTATCTTAGTCGGCGTGGCTTCAGAAAAGGTTATTCATGTGACACTGAGTTATTTAGGTTCACGACTAATATTCACTTTAATCTAGGCACAACGATCGAACCAATTGCCCCTTCTTTGATTTCGCTGTGCGTTTGATACTCAAACTAATTACCACTTGATTTGCGTTGTCTGTCCTTTGTATTCCTTTATTACCACCATCTTGGCTACAAACACTTTCATTCTTGGTGGTCAGCTACATCTCGTCTAATGTTTTCGACATCACCTGCTGTGTTGCCCAAGGCAGTGTGCTAAGTCGGTTACTCTTTCTAATATACATTGAAGGGGCCCTGCAACACTTTTGAAATGGATGTCACTGTTGGCTAATGATGCCTCACAAATCGCATGACAAAATACTTTTTTAAAATATGCCAATTACAAGTGGAGTTCCAAATTTGTTGAATACTTCAAGCGCTTTCTCCTTTCGTACAAACAAATGCACTGAAGGCCACTTAGGTAGGGACACAAGGGGGCAAAAAGAAGCATCTTCTAGTCAAGAAACTGAAAATTACTTCACCGAGCTTGTGTGCACTTTATACAGGTATTACGAAAATTGCTTTCTGATACGTTCCCATCTGCTGAGGTGGCCAGCGATCGCAAGTTTTTGGCTGCTGGAAACACGATGAGATTACGACGAGAGCCTGAAGCCTTGTAATGAGACATGAATTTTGTTTCTTCATGACAATGTGTTCAACAACAGTTGCTCACCGTATTGTGTGCTCGAGGACATGAGCAAATTTGATTTTCTTAGTTATTTCCTTTAATTGTCAATAAAACCTTTAGTATTCGATTTGATATTTTCGCCACTATATGACACTGCTTGATCCAAGATGAAGTCCTAGTATCAACACTAAATTTAATATTGTAGCTCATCACCACGCCTTTCTGTTTCCTATCTTCACACTGAAGTCTTTCATGACTATGGTGTACTGAGTATGGTTCTCTTGCATTGCATATTCAATATACTTGCCTATTACTGCTTCTTCAGAGTAAAGGCCAAACAGAGGAGCAAACGCCTGCACCACTTTAAGTTTATATCTTATTTAGCTGGATGACTACGGTTGCCGGCCCTTCGCAGACGATATGCAATTCTTGAATGTTTCCGGCAATGTTTTCGTGAACTAGAAACGCCATGCCACACTGTTTTATCGGAAAGCCCTCTGTAGCAGTGTGCCCATTAGTGCTGTGTGTGCCTTTCCAGTTCTAATATCTCTGAGGTCAATTATATTCCATTCGAAGTTTTCCAAATCTTGAAATAACTGTGCTAATCTAACTGCACTTGAGAAGGTCCTTGTGTTCAACATTGTGCAGGACAGATAACCACAGGTCAGTTAGCGCTACAGTATGGATACCAAGGGATGAATGCCATAGGCAAGGATGGCAGCGGGTTCATAAAGTCACAAAATTTGAAAGTTCACTCACACAAAATGAAACCAGCTCCCACAGAATAGGGTTAGTTGCATAATATGGGCAGAAGCCTTTGACCTAGAGTGCACATGAAAGGAATAACCCAAAAATGATGAATGGCGATGATTTGCTGGAATCTAGTGCTAATATGGAGGGATGCAACAAGACGTATGAATTGTGTTAAAAATGCCAGGCGTGCACAGAAGACGGAGCACAGTCACAACAAAAACTAGAAGAGCGGCCTGTCAGAGCCTTTCAAAACACTCATTGGGTAACTAGTACAAGCAAAGATGCATGATACCCACTAGGGCACTAATAGTGAAACTTCTTGGGTAGTAGGCCGACATTCACTATGCTATTTTCGTCATTTTTTCTGAGAAGCGTGTATCCGCTGAACACTTGCAAGAAAATTTTGAGCAAATTGTTCACGCAGTGGCTGAGGACGATGAGAAATAATGGGTGAAGTGGGTATGTGCCACAGTTAATAGGGGAACAAGAAAAAAACTTTTGTAATTGGTTGGAGTATTCGATGACCCACTCGTTACACTATTCGCGTTGTGCAGCGACTGGTTGTTCTTTTGCTGTTTTAAAACGCTTTGTAAGTCGTATTAACGCGATTGCTTTTCCGACATTAAGCCTGCCTAAGGCAAGTTTGCCAACAAGTCCCATGCACCGGTGTGGCTCAGTGGTACAATACTGAGCTGGCACCCAGCGGACGCGGGTTCGAGCCCCACTGTGTCATTCGTGCTAGGTTTAATTTTGAGCGATGTGGTTAGGACACCGGCGGCGGTGGCGTACAACTGCACGTAACCCGAGTTGTGATGACATAACAGCTTTCGCTGTAAAAAAATATTGAACTTTCCTGATAGCTCACCAACTACCAGAAGGAGCGGGCTGCAGCTACTAATTCCACATAGTGCCAGGTTTCACCAAAGCTGTCATTAGCCCTGTTTCACTCTGACCTTTGGTTTGCACGCTACAGCCGCTAAAGTAAGTACATGAACTAGCTTTTTTTGAATTAGTGCCCAAATGGCAAAAAGCTCGAAGAACAGCGCGCGCGCGCGCGTGTGTGTGTGTGTGTGTGTGCGTGTGTGTGCGTGTGCATGTGTGTGTGTGTGCAGTACAGCTAAATTTTGGGAAAACTTTCACATAAAGATTTGGTTGCTTCGTCAAGCATACGGGGAGCATTATAGGAGTTGTACTCAGTGCTATGAGTGGTTCAAGCATTCTGATAATGACAGAATGTAGATCGATAACGATGCCAAGCCTGGACGACCTTGTACATAAACAGATAATGACCACATTGAGAGTTAGTATAGTGATTTGAGGATAGCTCTATTGATTGCTGGAGAAATTGCTGACGAAGTAGGTGTTAGAATAGGGTTAATGTCATGAAATTTCACTTTATTTTCTTTATTCCAAACATAAACTACATTGACAGATGGCATTTCTAAACCATACAGAAGGTCCTGGACAATACAAGAAGATACTTGTAGGCCATCAGTGCGTTCCAGGAAGCTTCCCGAAAATAGAAGAAACGATAGGAACACTGTATTGCCAGTAGAGGGGAGTAGTTTGAGGGAAGCAATGCTTAAAGTGTTGTACCACAAGCAGTGAAGATGTTAGTGAAAAACGTTATTTTTTCTAACACACCTCGTATATGCATGAAACTTGTGGGAGTCGTTTCAAGTTTCATGAGTGCTCGTACACATGTGGGGATAAACAAAATGGCAGCTACCTTGGGTCAGAAAAACGAATTGAAATTTTCCAATTTTCTGAAGCACTTGGTTCAGAAAAATGTGACTGTGTCAAGGAGTTACAAGTGTGTGGCAAAATATGTGGTACTTGAAATAAAACATGTTAATCTTGATAATTATGCTCCTTAGATGATTGGAACCAAGCCACTCAGGGGAATTCGCCAAGACTCGAACAGATGATTTGATCTTGAGTACCTGGATTCATGCTAAAAATTATGGCATCTGGTAAAATGAACAGTTATTTTTAATTACTAAATTGTCGAATTGGATTAGACATCAAGAAACAGAAAAACGCATGCAACAAATCTGTGTTTTTGCGACGTAAGAATACGCTCTACGCAATAATATTGAGGAGAAGCGAGATGCAGTACACACTGAAAAGGCATTATATGCATTTTGTTGATGCTCTAGCTGATGACGAAATTATGGCTGAGCCATCTGTAATGGTTGGGCAGCTTTAATCACCCACCTGTTAAGTAACTTGCCTTTTATGGCACCTTGTTGTCTTATTCTTCTAGCACACTATGTAACCTGTGTTGATCTGGTTCCTTACCTTATACGACACATGATTTGGATATTTTTGAAAAGTAGCTTCAAGCACCAACATGGCCCAGTGGGCCACGCTGGTGCTTGAAAACACTTGACTTGAAAACACTTGAAAACACTTGACTGCCTCGTGGAGTGCCCAGGTTAAAATCCCACACAATCGTAAACGTTTCTTTCCTTATTGTGCATGCCAGCGGTAGACAGCTATGCAAAAAATATTAGCTGTTGTCATGATCTCATAACTTTTTTTTAAAATCATGAGCAATTTATGAAGCATAAAATTCAAGTTTTTGACGCAGTTTCCACAGAATTGTGTATATTCCTGTCAAAGGGTGCCAGTATGGGATTCCCAAATGATAGAAGCACAATGGCATGCCAAGTTGCCGCATTATTTCATGCTTCATTTTTCAAAGGAGGTAATATGAATCTTGTAAACATTTTTATGGCTTCGTGCTTTGTTTTCTTCATTTGTTGTCATTAGTACCATTATTATTGCGATATTGGAAGTGCTAGTTGCATTCCCTCCTCACAAATTTGTAACTCGTGAGGTAGAAGCTTTTGAGGGTTTTGATTGTTTGTTAGGAGTACTACCAACTATCAAAAATATGCGTAGTTGTGATTGTTGCTGCACTGTTGTATAAATCCATGACGTGAAACAATGCACAAAGCAAGGTAGGGCTAAGAAGTTGGAGCTCATTAGCAT
Organism: Rhipicephalus microplus; assembly: GCF_013339725.1. Classification (NCBI taxonomy): domain Eukaryota; kingdom Metazoa; phylum Arthropoda; class Arachnida; order Ixodida; family Ixodidae; genus Rhipicephalus; species Rhipicephalus microplus. The sequence goes on along the minus strand of NW_023611516.1, from coordinate 12,439 downwards.
AAAGCGTCCTCCTTCGTGGAGCATGTTAGGCCGACCCAAAACGAGAGGCATGATACTGCAGGTGACAAGAAAAGACATTGGTGACAGTACACGATCTGGTGCACTCTACACTAAATGAAGTGCATACACATGCAGCGAGTGCTTTGATAAATCTTGTGCTATATTATTTAAAGCGCTCTGAAATGGGAATAATGGTTCACTATTCATATACTGTGATCAGTGAGGGTGGTGATTTGGGCTAGTTGGTGTGTTAGCATGACAATTGATGGTAGCGCAAACAAAGAACATCGACAAAAGAAGCCACATTCAAAACAACACAGTGCTATGCGTTTTCTAAAATGTGCCTTCTTTTACCGATATGTTTTGTCTGCAATGATGATAAAACACTGACAATTAACAGACTAGTGTAGTGAAAGATATAGCAATGTATATCACAAGACTACTGTTTCTTCGACTAACTGCTAAGCCACACTGTATCAATTGTAAGAGTACAATAAAAATGAAATTGTTTTTCATTGACTGGAGCTCTTTCGAAAGTTAAAAAATAATGAAGAGCTGCACATGAGGAACAGAGGTGGTTAAACATGAAGAAAAAATACAGAAAAGAACTCGGGAAGGAAAGTTAAGGATATTTCACACATTGTGGGAATCAATTTCATGCAAAGTAGTCCATAATGATGATGCCTATGATGCATCATTTGGCATTGAGCCAAGTGTCATTGCATGAATGAATGTGTTTTGATAAATATAGCAGTTTCATGCTCATCAAAGACTTACCAAGCACGTTAACTACACAAGAGTTCAAAGGGTAACTTATGGTCTGACACATTGGCACTAATCTTACAGCACAACCGCCAGTTTCATGACAACAAAGTGCATGCTATGGTACGACAATGTGAAGATTGTTCATTAGCATATTCCTACTTGGTCGCGCAACACTTTAATGTAGCTTGCCGAGTCATATGAAATGTTTCTTAGACTTACAAAAGTGGAGGACACCCTGGAACCACAATTGGCATTAACCCAACATGACAGCTGTATTTTAAGTACACATATCTCAAGTTTACTACCTTTTAATTAGACTACAGTGCCGGCCCTAAAGCCATAGTTAACATTACATTGATATGATGCCTGCATAGAATCTTTTTTTGAAAAGCCATTTCAAGACATGCCGTGGTTCTGGGGTAAAATACTTGACTGCTGCGCAGAATACCCGATTTTGATGCCTGCTAGTAGCCCAATTGTTATTCTTTGTATTATTTTAGTCAATGCTGCCATTGCCAGATTTTAATAATGCTCTCACATATACATTGCCAATATTTATAAACTGTCATCAGGTGTGACGCATACCCAGTGTACCGGCATATGCTACCTGTGACTGGAAAAAAGGGTTTCATGACGTACATAACAGGACACCCATTGTCCTGTTATGGACTGATGGGGCTGCCAACACCCTTAATCCCTTTAAAGACTAACGGCACCGAGTCTAACAGTTGGTCACCTCAAGAGACGAACATTTAGTCTACACATTTACACCTTAGTGAGTAACCATTAGTCCCACAGTTCACCCCAAAGGACTAACATTTAGTCCTCACATTCGCACCTTATAGAGCAACTGTTAGTCTACACATTTACACCTTACCGGGCAACCGTTAGTCCTCAATTGCACCTTGCCGGACAAACGGTTGATCCACTCAAATACTCCAATCGGATGAACTTTTGTCCCCAGTTCAAACATAGTTTTTTTGTTTATTTTCCACCAGGCCTAATACTTTTTTCGCCTGTTTTTCTGCGCAGTGAGCAACAAATTCCGCAGAAAAGAACACGCGAAAAAGTAGTTAGCCACCTATGTGTAACTGCTTTCACAGTCACGGCAACAACGAAAGACAAAAGTGAGACATCGAAATCTTTTATTTTTCTACATACACATGAAGTTTCCCCATTCTTTAAAGTGAATTCACGGTGAAGTGTACAACTCCAGTCTCGTTGTCAAATCTTGTTCACTCCTTGGGGAGCTCCTACGATGGAAGCGATAGAAGGCAGGCATTGCAGACGCCAGTGCACGCAGCCTCCTGCCTGTTGTGTTCCCATGGCTGCACGTACAATAATATAGTAAAAATAGTAAGGCACACGTCAAAGAAGATCAAGATGCACGCATATGACAAGTGCGTGCACGTTAATATAAAAACAAGTGTTAAACATGACACACAAATAACTTTACCTTGACATCTCGCACAGTCATTCTGAAGCTGCTCTGACGAAAGAGATGGATGACGGGCATCGCAGACGTCAGCGTACAGTCTTCTGCATGGTGTGTGCCCAAGGCTGCACAATAACTATGTAAAATAGTGAGTCACACGTGACAGAGGATGAATACAAATGCATAAGAGAAATACGTGCAAGGTGAAATGAAAACATATGCGAGATATGACATGCTAATAATTTCACCGTGATGTCACACATCGTCAAATACTCATTTTGATCCCCGTAGTGCAACAGCTTAAGAGCGGCAGCCGCAGTCACAACTCCGCGAACCACCGTGCCGCTAACAAGTCGGCGAGTGCTAAGCGAGCGACGTCGTTCAGCTCGAGCAAGCGAACGCGAGACCAAACACGGCACTGAACGTGGAGTGTCTGCCGCCAGCGAACTTCGAACAGGATAGCGAGCGTACGCTTGGCCGCCGCCACGAACAGCGCCGAGCTGGTTTGGAGCTAGCGCCGAAGAAATCGATGGTAATGCGTCCCTTTTCCACAAACTCGAGCGAGTGCAGCGCGCGAACGCGAGTCTGCCACCACGGCCAGCGGACAGCTCCGAGCTGACTGCAACCGGCTGGCGGGAAAGCCAACTGTAATGGTGACCGATTTTCAGTGAGTTCCGACGCTAGCGAAAGCCCCGCCAGCCCGTGCTAGTGCATTTACAGCGTGCGACACACTACAACCAAGCTCTTTACGAGAACCCGCAAGGTGTTTTCGATCGACGACTCCGAACACAGCGACGAGGTCTCAGCCCAATATTGTCAGCACGGAGCTCATCGCGGCGGCGAAGACAGGCGAGCACTTGATGAGCGAGCGTACGGGAGGCCGACGGCAATGGCGGACTGAGCTCAGGCGAACTGAAGACGCTGAAGCTGGCCTTCGCGATGCATTTCGAGCGTGCGATATAAAACACGACCGAGCCGTTGCCGGTGAGCGCGATCGATATCGCACACGCGACAAGTAGAGTAGAATAAAAAGGGATAACCTACTTGCCTTAGAGTCCAGCGCTGTTTACTGCCCCGAGTCGGACTGAAGTATATATATAATGAAGTGTTGTTTTTTTCGGCCGCCATATTGGCCTTCCCAACTGTTGCTGTCGTGTGTCGGTCGTGACTATCTTGAAACCAGAGATACAGCGTGGCGTGGTGACCTGTCCAGGCTTGCTCCAGACTTCATGGGTGCAGCGAAACGCTAAATAAGCAGCCCATGCTCATCCAAGCGTACACACAAGGGCACGGTTCCTTTTGGCGTTGCATAAATGGTTGCCAGACTGGAAGGATGGTTGTTGCCAGATTGGCGCTAAATTTGGCTAAAAAGTTTTTTTTGTAGTTGTGGCTTTTCCGTAAGAGTTTAGTGCTATCCGCGGTGCATTTCTTGGCTGAAAATTTTTCTCCTGTAGTTGTGGTTGTGGCTTCTCCGTAAGAATTTGGTGCTATCCGCGGTGCAGTTCGCGAGTGCATGAGCGACGCTGGCCGTTTTAATTAACGGAATGAACCGAGCCTAGCAGAAGTCGAGCGTGGTGCTGCCGTGCAATGAAGAGGCCGTTCTAATTCCGTTTTATTTAACGGAATGAACCGCGCATTAAAGAATTCGTTTTATTTACGGATTGAACCGCGCCTAGCAGAAGTCGAGCGCGGCGCTGCTGCGCAATTAAGAGGCCGTTTTAATTCCGTTTTAATTAACGGAACGAACCGCGCATTACAGAATTCGTTTTATTTACGGAATGAACCGCGCCTAGCAGAAGTCGAGCGTGGCGCTGCTGCGCAATTAAGAGGTCGTTTTAATTAACGGAATGAACCGCGCCTAGCAGAAGTCGAGCGCGGCGCTGGTGCGCAATTAAGAGGTCGTTTTAATTAACGGAATGAACCGCCCATTACAGAAGTCGAGGCGCGTTCCTCGCTGTGTGCGCAGCTGTGCGATTAAGATATCGCGTCTCAGTATTAGGGATTACGGGGAAAACTGAATAGAGTCGCAGGAGGTGATGCGCTGCCTCCCTCCCCCCTTACTTTTCTTTTTTTTCTCTCTCAGCTGATCGTGTCACGTCGACCGCGCGCTACGACGGGGGATGCTACGCTTCCCCTAGCTGTGTCAGCACAAGACATATCGTTCGGACTCGTATATACATGATGAATAAGCGTTCCAAGGCTGGTTAATCGGGGTGCGTTGGATACGCTACAGCTATGTACGCCTGGAAGGCTGCTTTATCGAAGCAGATGGAGCGAATTAAGCGCGACTTGTGCGTACCTGTAAATGGGACCCGGCCGACGAGCCGCCGTCGCTTACAGCCCCCCCCCCCCCCCCCCCCACAATAAGCACAAATTGTCTCTCAGCTCAAGAGCGCAGTATAAAACAATATGGTGGGTACATAAGAATAAAATGGCCATAATATGTCTCACTACACGCTCATCACTCACGATATGGCAGGGATCACTAAACGGGATATCGGCGAGCGATCACCTCCATTAATCGAAGAAAAGGGTCTTTCACGTTGAGACGTGCAACGACCAAGTACGTCTCGAGAGGCAAAAAAAAGAAGCCTTGCCCCTGTCTACCCTGCATCGCGAGTGTCCCGCGGAGCTGGGACAGCTAGCTGTTTCCTGCAACCATTGTACCTGAAGTGTGGATCTGCTCGTTTTTTTTTTGCAGGGGCGATATTGTACGTGACGACTTACTGCGTCCTGGGTCACCATAATTAAGCCGAGGTCCTTGCGAATTCCCATCACTGGGATGTCGGCGGCCGCTTCTGTGCTGTTCCCGACTGTCTGCAGGTCGAACTGCCGCTCGAAGTGATGGCGTCTTCGACAGTCCATAACGCGACGGCTCCTAAATGGTAACAATGTATTTTGAAACAACTAAAACGTTACGACGGCAATTTCAGAAGGATCACGATCCTAAAGCTTAAGGGATTGCGACAGAGAATAGGGAGCACCAAATCAAGGAAATTTAAGAGAGCTTTAAGCGTGAGCAAGTTAAGGCTGCCGATGTCTCGACGGCCCAAAGCCACCCGAGGGTGGTAGTACGAGCCCCTGGGTGGTGTACTGGTTTACGTGATACGGGGTCACATCAACGTAGCATCACGTAACGTCGTTCCGTCACTCACACCGCTCAAGCAACCGTTGCTGTGTGAGAAAGGATGGGCACCGAAGTGAGAGTACGTGACCTAGGTGTTGTACGATTCAAGGCGTCTTCGCCTATCCCGTGTTTTGTATATGAAGAAATATCTGTTTGTGGCACACTGTTTTGCTTATTGTCAATGATATTTACTGTTTGAAGAAAATAAATATGTACCATATGCAAAAATTGCCAGTTACAAGTGAAAGTATTTATTTTATTACATCTGCGATTTTCATTAGTGTTAGCTTCCAGCACCTTTCTGCTCATTTCTCCCAACCCGCGCATAAAATCTTCAACATTGTTACGCATATCACTGGTACAAGTTTATTGGTTCCACTGGGCAACCCGGGCTGAACCACCATTATCTAGGTCTTCCTACTCTAAAAGTGTGCGTGTGTGTGTGCCTTCTTTGTGTCTTCATTTTTAAGGCGCTATTACCATTCCACCTCGGTGTAATCAAAGCATAAGTTATGAAGCATCAGAGGCAATAGAAAACAGCCACAATACGGTGTGGAGCTTAAGGTGAACAAACTGGCAGAATGTTTCATTTAAGCTGCCAAAACTGTTTTCTAGTAAGACGCTTATTGCTGAAAACAGCTTGCTAAAACGAATGGGTGTATTTCGCAAGACCGCGCGATCTTTAAAAGTCTGAGTAAGAAGGAACATAGAAGGATGCGCTGCATTTCTTGAAGCAAATGGCTAAGCTTTGTTTTCATAGTTTCGGAAGTTTTATAAAGAGTGATTTTGAGTATTATAGGATAAAAATTTTTGCTTATTCTTCTAATACAGTTGTTGAAGAATTGCCTTCACGGCTACAGATCGCTTAAAATTTAAAGCTTACGGTGGAAGGAGTTTCAGTTCATGCAGTTGCACTTTATGCATACATGCAGTAATGCACATTAGGTACAAAACTCTCTGGGGCACAAATTGTTTTTTTTTAAAGAATACGTGCGCACCTACCATCCTTAATTCACTGGACTGTCGTTCTGTCAGATAGACTCATGGCGAGGAGAAAGAAATGTCGACCATCCTGAGAAGGATCCTTTGAACGGAGCTCTTCAAGCGGCTTGCCGCCTCTCTTGCGCTTATCTTATTGGCTTCACACTAGCGCATACATAAGAAAAGTTAATTCCTATCACAGAAAAAACGTGGCCTTGATTATGACGCCGGGCGTTTAATTTAAAAGAAAAATGGCGGCGGCAAGAAGCACAAGCGCGTTACGCGAACGTAGCTTGATTTCACCAGATAAATGCAAGTTTCTGCAGATCGCGCGGGCACTCGCATGCGGTTGCTTGTTTTTGACGAACACGTACGCGAAACACAAGTGCTCACGACAGACGGAAGTTTGCCTGCGGAAGGCGCCCACAACATAGAATTTCTTTTTAATTTTACAATACTTTCACTTTTGATGTGCGGTACCTCGTCGTTCCTGGATGGAGTCCAAACGCGTTTAGACATCTCGACGGCAGGGGATCATAAGCCCTAATGTTCGGTGGTACAGTACCTTAGCAGCATCACAGTCAAACTACAAACTAAACTGGCAACTCTTTCCGAACTGCTTTACCCGAAACAAAGGTGCACGGAGCGTCGTGTTTCCCATATTTGCTTCCTTGAAGTGGCGACAGCGCGCAGGCGCCAAACATGCCGCACGCAAAAAGGCGCAGCCGGCGCGCACTGAGTTGTTTTTCCTCCATGTTTGGCCGGCGTGTTTCGCGGGCGCAACCTGGAAACGGAGTACGGCGCGGAGGCCGTTGCTAGGCGCAACTCGTGGCGCGTCTATGCGAGAGTGTGGCCAATAGCGTGCCGCTGCGGTAGCCATGCGTTGAGCCTACTGCAGATTACAAATGCGCGGCCCGGCTACCTAATTCTGCTGTTTTTTATAATAAAGTTTATTCCACCTCCATGAAGTGAAAGATGATGATTGGGGCGAAACGCTGGAGGGTTTCATCGCTAAACCAAGAAATATCCACGAATATCACCCACTGCATCATCAAAGACGTGACAAACACTCTATATCTTTATACAAGAAAGTTTATTATTCGTAAGTGGTAGCTATACGTCCTTCCGTTCCTCCTTTTATAACGGCTTTATGGTCGCGAAGTGGTGGATCGGATGGGTTGTAGGGAAATGTTTGCAAGGACGAAGTAATTGGGCAGTTGCAAAGGTGGAACAATAGGCGGGTCACGTACAACAAGGAATGCACACAATGGGACAATCTATGGTTCTTTAAAGCGCACCTGAATAGAAGTACATGACCATGTTGCATTTCATATTGAATACTTCTTACCAGCATTGCTTATTTATGATAGTGAAGTGGTGCATTGGTTATGGGGCGTAGTGGAATCTTGCAAGGACGAAGCAGTGGGATGTTGGCAAAGGTGGAACTGTGGGCAGGTGGTCACGTACACACATGTATACACACACGCACGCACACACACACACACGCACGCCGCGCGCACACACACCACACACACACACACACACAGGGATGGACAGCCACACCTTTAGGAGCTTCCCCCCTAAAAATGGTTTATTTTTCTAGACAAAGGCATTCACTGTGGTTAAACAAAGCAAGGTATATCATTAATGAGTACATGGCATATAGTCCTGAGATTCAGCTTTTGATTGAAGTCATTCTAAACTTTTCGCAATTAGCATAAAATTGTCACTCTACACGTACCACCATCTTGTCGCGTCAAATTCTTCTGTTCTATGCACGCCCATCTAAATTTCCTTCATCAAACAGTCGGTATTGCCGCAGAGAAGACAACAGGTAGTTTTTCACTCGATTCATAGTTTCACGCTCAGAACATTTCAATACAGACACTTTTGTGATTTGTTATTCTGATCGCAAATTTTCTTGTTCTTGGTCCTTTCGCAATGTGATTGGCCTCCAGAACAGTCCGATTGTGTAACAGCCTTGCAAGCCCTGAATTCAAGAAGAAGAAGACGATGTCCGACTAATAATAGGGCAAACGACGTCTCAGTTTCCTCTGTTTTCGCCACATCAATGGCGGTCCAAGAGCAACAGCGAGCGGTCATCTGCATCAAACCATCTTGAAGACTCTCGACGTTTCGTCGACTTAAGCAGAGTACATCGCAAGACCGTTAATCTGTGGCCAGGCATGTCGTTTTGCGCGACGCATCATCCTGGTGCCCTCCAACCCTTTTTATGTGCCTCGTCATTGCAGCTGCTGTCACTGGCGCCGCAATCTTCCTCCAGTTTTTCAAAACGTCCACAGACAAGCTACCCAAAGACTCAGTAACTGAATCCTACAGTAGAAGCATGGATGTGATGCTCCAATGCTCTGGCTAACAGGCAACAGCACGCTCGATCCCTGCAAGGACTTTTATCCGTATGTCTGCTACAATACGTCGCCGTACACAAAGAAAAAGGTTTCGTCAACACCATACTGTCGCCTCACCTAGTCTTGCAAGGCAAGTCCAATAACGAAGCTGGACGAGCTCTGCTTGCGTACTATAGAAGCTGCATTTTCAGTCAGGGAGTCCCATAGACGCCGTAAGGAATGCCGTCAGAGCTCTACTGCAAATCCTGTACGTGTCCTTATACATGACGTCACTGCGAATGCTCGTTTTAATTATGAAGCTGAACCTCGTGTACGGAATTCACACGAATCGCCTAGTTTACCGAAATTTTCAGAGAAGACGACCCGCCTTCGTTATTTATGTAATCAATCCTGAAGAAAAAATGTTTAACTCACTGAGCGTAGATGGACCACAATACCCCTTCATTCTCTTTGATGAATACTACATATGTGCCGATAATTTTGACAATACAGACTTTGAGAAAATATACGCTGCGGGTCTCACGAAACTGTCATCACCAATAAATGTAAATATCACCTTCAAAGAGATCGTGGAGTTCGCGACGCAATTTTGCAGCGTCCCCACCTACGATGGGCTCATGAAGCGACGAACGACACCATTTTGGGTAGCATTGTAAAGGGAGTATCATCAAGGCTGTGGATGGATATCGTCGAAGAATTCACACACTGAAGTGGGCCGAGTGATTTTGAGTCCTGTAGACGTTCTCAAGCATCGTTTCAATCTTCTGACAAGCCGTAGCAAGAAACCGGTGGCAACAGCATTGGTAGTTGTCCACGCAGCCTTTAAACTCAGTCTACACAATCAGGAAGAAACATTAGGAACGAGTGATCGATATGGATTCTGTGCGTCGTCTTCGTATGAGTTGTATCCACTTTGGATGCTCAACAATATCATGTCATTCGACCTTCAAACCGAACACAACGGTGTTGTTATGCGTGTTTTCAACACCTTGGTGGACGCAATCGGCACCGAAATAGGGGAAGCGTTTCCGATGAGGTTTCCCGTTTCGACCGTTCACCTTTTGAAGAGAATTCAACTGGTTCTTCCAAACCACCTTTACCCACTGGATACACTAATACCAAAACTTGACGGCAATTTTTTCAGTAATACCCTAAAGGTACGAGAGCATAGACTCGATTTTTGGAGCTACAAGGCACCCTCTGGAATACCCCAGGGGCTTGTGAAGTTCTTGCGCCCGGAATATGGTGTACAGTCCGGGTGTTTTGTGGTCCCGCCACTAGTGGAGTACAGTGTCATACCACTGCGCCATTCGATGACCGTGCTTCCGATGGCGGTGCTGGGTTTCGTACTAGCAGACAGCTTATGGACTCTCCTGCTCGATTCAAACTCTTCCGTTGGGCAGAACAGCACCGTCCGTAATTCGTTGTGCAGTGACCAAGGTGGCACCAGTCGAACCTCTCCGCGCAATCTTTTCATCAGGCACCCCCTGCGGGCTATCCGCTCGACTGTACGTGCTTCGAGGACAGCAGACTGGCACAAGAAAGACATATATTTTGGACAGTGGCGCACATCGCTGAGCCAAATCTTTTATCGCCTACTTCTTGTGTTTCACTACTGCACTGATAGAGCTAACACGCACTTCTTGAAGAAAGAGGTCGCTTCCATGCAATCTGAAATCACCGACTTTTCCGAGTCGTTTGAATGCAGATAAGACTTGTCCGGGAGTGCTATGAAAAGACGTTGCAACGATTTTTGAACATAGAATACTATTTTTACGTGGAAGAGGGTTTCAGGCCGGGTGGCTAAATAAATACGAATGTTTAGTAACGAAGAGTGAAGGATGAATATTCAGAGAAGGTTCCCTGTCATTTACCACCTTCGTTCAACACACCCACTCACTGACACACATGCGCACACTAACATGTGCACTCACACGCGGGAAGGCCAAAGTGGTTGAAATATGTGTAGTTACAAAACTGAAATATGTGTACTTACAAACTGTAATATTACAAAACTGAAATACGTGTAGTTACAAAACTATGTGTAGTTACAAAGTGGTTGAAGAAGCGTAGTTACAAACCTACCCAACGCAACCCATAATATCAAAAATTTCGGTATATATTTTTATGTCCAAATAATGTAATACTCTTGAGAATTATTCAGTCATAACATCTTCGTATTAACTTGATTTTTGCGAAGGCAAGAAATTACAGTTTCGCCGCAAGGGCGAAGCAGTGAATGCGTAACAACAAGTTGGAGTGTCATACGAAGAACGGGAACCATATCGAAATGTGCAGCGCGCAGCTCGAGGAAGAACGCAGGAAAAGAACCCACTCGACGAGCGCGAACTAACAACGCTCACAGCTCAACGCGCTGGTCAAACACAAAGGACGCAGGAAATGAATACGCGAATGTGTGCACCGGATGGGCGCGAACCAACTAATGTTATTTGATGTGTGTTTGAAAAGCGTGCTACGGGAACTCTGCAGCGGGCGGAGTGACCTTCGTGTGCCTTGTAACTACAATGAAATCATTCTGGTCATGGAGGAAGGAAACAACTAAAGAGAGGCCCTGACGTCACTCGTCGAGGAGCCGTGGGGAACCCGGAAGTCAGCCATAGTGACTGGGCGAATGCTCCTTGGTTGGTTGGTTGGTTGCGCCACTTTATTGTGGTCCTGCAAGGCGCGCGTTAGCGCGTAGTGGCCGACTCCCACGTCGTGACCATTATTCCAAGCCTGCCGGCCGCTCCGCGAGCCTGCTGGGCGGCCCAAAGTTGGTCGGTCAGGAGGGATTTGTTTAAAGCCGCCTCCCTCCTGGCTGAAGTACTGTCGGTGTTGATGTACATTGCCTTGGACTCCCAGAGCATCTGCGTCAGCGTGGATACATCCCCACGTGCGGGGCAGGCGTCATGGGGGAACAAATCAGGATAAATAGTGTGAAGGGATCTCAGGTTAGGGTAGTACATGCCATTCTACAGTAGTCTGAGCATAAGGGCCTGTGGCTTGTTAAGTTTTGGATGAGGGAGTGAATATATTCTTTCCGCGAGGTAAAAATGTTTTGTTATTTCGCTGCATGTGGCAGGCGCGTCTGTGTTTTCCGCAACCCGGTTAGCCCGAAGCATTGCCCGGAACCGGTTCGGTCGGTTAGCGCGTGCGCTGTGTCGTGGGCAGACTCGTTGAGGTTGTCGGGAGCGCTTTGGACTTGTGCAACATGTGCCGGAAACCAGAGAAGTACGTGATGCTTCATACTGCCGCGACCGCCACTCTGGAGCACGCGCAGAGCTTTCTTGGAGACAACAACGTACTCAAAACCATGGATAACTGACCTAGTCACTATAGATGACCTCCCTTTCACTGTTCAGGATGTCTAGGGCGATGGCCACTTGCTTGGCCATCATCGTATCGTCAGTGTGAACCGATGCGCAGTTGGTGATTTGCTGTTTGGAGTTGACGACGATTGCAGAGAAGGCGCGGCTCACGCGGTACGCTGCCGCGTTGGCAAAGCTGACGCCGCGCTCTTCAGTGCGGGTCTGCTTGAGAAGAGTGGCAGCTCTAGCCCGTCACCTGCCACGATTGTATTTGGGATGGACATTCCTCAGTATCGGTTCCATGGTAATGAGGTCGTGAATCTCACGGGGCACCTGTCTCATCTTCTCGTCCACTCTAGCTGGAGAGTGACCGACCTCTCGGAGTATATGTCTGCTGGTCTGGGAGGTCAAAAGTCACGCAAACTGGGCCCGCTCTTGCGCATCGGCAATCTCC